>JNHV02000026.1:0-73179 GCA_001691785.3 Amanita brunnescens Koide BX004 | reverse complement strand
TAAATTGCCACACCTCCTCCATTGTTTCATAGTACGTTTAGCGTTTTTCAATATATGTGAATGATTTATTCATCCTTCGAGCAGCCCGCAACAAGCTTGGGTGGCGTCGAGTCTCTTATAGAATACCGTCTACAGAGCGATCCAAAGGCGGATCCCAGACTCATCCGTTTGAGTGTAGGAGTCGAAGAACTAGAGGACTTGAAGTCCGATTTACGTCAAGGGTTACAGCAACTTGCACAAGTAAGTGAACATATATCGGCAAACGAGGCCGAAGCTGATAATTTATTACYAGATAAAAGCTAAGCTTTGAGGCGTTGTCCAAGTCGTGCAGAATATACTCAGTTGGATATCAACTTCATTTGCTTTTGTTATAATAAAACTCCAGAAATGCACGTTTGTCCTCCCATCCCAAATTAGTCCTTTTCAGTTTGCCAACTTGTGAGACCAATGCTACTGATGCTTCCGCCAGCTCATCCTCCACAACTCCAAAAATAACTTCGCTCGCCACGAATAACGGTGAACTAGGTGATTCAGCAGGAGCTAGGAGGCGAACTTGAAGGTTAATGGGCTTCAATGCCGTGGCAAGCCTAAACAGATGCGGTAATGGATTTAAGAAAGAATTGGGTATGCAGTGGGCTGCTGAGGGAACAAATGTACTGGGAAGGTCGTATCTAAAATTGGGATAAAATCAGCCTTGAATGTAGTGGTACGAGCTTGAGAAACTGACCTAACACACATAACAAACACTTGATACTCCTTAACTGGTATACGCTGCTGGAACACAGAGGAGAACCGTAGTAATCCCCGACCGTTGCTTGTGGTACACTCTGGGAGCACAACAACAGGCCGATTGGCCCTTTTTATGATATCTTTCAACGAAGATGTTGTCCGCTCCGCCAGAAATAGCGGAACATGTCCAGTCATGGAGATGATAGATAGCAAAGATAATTCCTGAAATTTGGTGATTGGTATCCTTGATCTCGGTCCATTTGGGGTGGCATGCTGAGTGACTGGTCTCCTTCGGCCGGTTGACGCCTGTTTCGTATCTGACGCGTCACTCGTTCCTTCTTCCTTATCAAGTACTGGGAGGACAAATATGGGATTATACCTGTAATGATTTGGAGTATGTCAATGCATGATACTGGGAAAGCGTATACTCATTACCGCACTGCGAGCCAGATGAGTTCTATCCAAGAGACCCAGTTGGTGATAATTACATCGCCCGCTTTTGGATTCCATGTTGACTTGGCGACATCACCCCGCCTATTAGCTACCTCAGTGACAAATGTAGCTCTTGAATAYTTGTTACGTACCTGCTTTTTCTTTGGGCGTACTCAACTGGAATCCAGAGCAAGCCTAGAAAAAAGAGAGCCGCGCGTCCTAAGGTAGCAGTCAATAGATGACTGACAAAACGGTGCAAAGGAGGTATGGGTATCTGTTATGATTGGAAAAGATGAAGCTATGGGATTTTTATAGAGTTTACACACCAAGCACGCGCAGAACCCAGGGACAAGTGCAACGTATATGACCAATAGTACGAGGATAAGCGCGGTTCTAACCGTGGCCAGAACATATCTCAGAGGAAGCAGTATGCCCGCCAAGGCATCTGTGCTGGGAGGAACTAGTGGCAAGAAAGGCTACAGAATTGAGTCCATATGCGGGCAGGGGAAGGCTAGAATACCTGTATCCCAGTTCCAGAGTCCTGTATTATTTAAACATGTATCCAGTAGATATGAAGCTTGGAGTGCTTACCCGGTATGCGCTGAACTTCTCCATGTCACTAACACGTGTGACGTAACCAGCACTACATGCTTTCCGGGGCAGTCGCGGCTGATGTATTGTCCCCCGTGCAGCACCTTGCGATCACTGGCCTTCGCAAATACCATCGTCTTCCCATCTCTTATAAAGTGTGTTATCTGCTTATTGTCGTTGTTCTAGCCTATACAATATGCACAGGTATCTATCTGGGCCGTAATCCTTTTCTATGTGTGTCTGGGTAAGTACGACATACCGTACATTTTCCAGCACCATTTTTATAAACTACCAGGTGKCTTCATAATTATCACCACGCCGAGCCGAATCGCCCGTTTTTCGTATGACTGGGCAGCAAGTCTAGCAGCTACGTCATATGGTTGGCTGATATTTTTCGCTGCATCAGGCATGCATGCATAAAACATTCCTCAACATGTCACTCATTATTCTGTTTCAGTAATAATTTCGTTCCCACCACTCATTGGCCACACGACTGTGGTTACGCTATGTGGATTTGCGTTCGGAATGAAAGGTTTTTGGATCGCCGCTCTCGGTGCCATGGTTGGATCCGCATGTGTATTCGTCCTTCTACGAGCTTCCTTTGGCCAGAAGCTGCGCCAATGGTCAGCTAACAATGAGACATGGAAAGGACTAGAAGAAGTCGTGGTATGTTTCCTCATAGTGTTCCCGGTCGTAACTCAAGAGCTACATATAGCGCGCCAAGGGCCTACCTCTCATAGTACTCATACGCATTTCCCCATTTCCTCCATGGGCATATTCAAATTCATTATTCGCGGTCAGTACATACGTGACCTGTCTTAAAAGACAAATCTAAACCAATGCATCAGTCAATCGACACCGTGGAATTGTGGCAGTTTGTGATAGCCACACTATTCATTTTTCCGAGGGTTTTACTGCAGGTGTTCATAGGTTCACGCATTGCTTTGTTGTCTGGTGGGGAAAAAATGGACTCGTGTAAGGACAGCGAAAGTATTCAATATGTTGCTGATGACATACTCCAGACACGATGATGATAAATGCATTCCTCGTAATCGGTGGTGTTATACTCTCAATACTCTCCAGCTGGTCCGTCCGTTACCTACTTTCTTTGCTTGGTTTTCTGAACACAGAGAAGGCTCGTTTACTCTCTTGTTCAGAAACATATAAACAGTTTTAAAGAACTTGCCTCTCGCATGGATGAACTAGATGCTGAGGGACTAAATGATGTCGGCGAGGCAGCACCATTCTTAGCTGACGCCTCATGATGCCACAAACCCGTCAGATAGCAGAAGGGAGATCAATTACGTAGAGAGACAGCCAGTCATTACAACTACTAATAAAAGTGCAGGAATAGCAAGCTAAGGCTTGCACCAATGAGAAATAATAGAATAAATACCCGTCCATCCTTTGCTCGTCTCTTCGCCTCTCGAAGTTGAACATTGCCCTTCTCGACTGTAGACGAAGTTGCTATTGCATCCTCAAATAGCTGATCTGTCAGCTCGGTCTGTCGGGTCAGATGCGAGACCAGCTCCATTTGCAATGCGCTAATATCCATTAACCGTGACTCTGCCTGCTGAATAGATTCTAGCGTGTCCTGGACGCTCTTTAGGATGTTGGCGTTTTCTGTTTCAAACTGCATGATCTGAGATGCAGTCAATTCTATATCTTCGTCTTCTTCATCTGACTGTACAGTTTCAATATTGGGAGTAGACGTCGCAAGGTGGGATGTCTGGTGACCAATAGTGTTGAATATGGTGGAGGCTCCTCCTAACCAACCCCCACTCTCGCTTTTAACGGGYATCGCGGTTGGCTGTGCCCCCTTGGAACCAAGGCGAAGCATTTCATAGCCAGCACTAGAGCCCAACGTACGCGTCCTTTCCAACTGTCTCTTCACGCGTTCTTCCTGCATTTCCTTCTGAGCTTGACTAGCTTCTGTAAGCCTGCGGCTTAGAAACCATGTAATACTCGAATGATGAGCAGCGATAAAATCGGAGGATGCAGCTTCTTCGTCCTGAAGTAAACTTAGAGGTATAAACCGCGAAAGAGGATTTTTGCGCGAAATGAGTTCAGCACGACCTGAAGCACGTTGTCAGCGATACTTTCTGAACTGACAAATAGCGGGCCACGTACGCTTCTCAAGCGCTTCCATTTCTTTAATGCGATCCGCACAGCGCGAAAATATTACGCGCGCCTGAATGTCTATCTGATCCCTCTCTTCATTGGTGAGATAGCGTATGTTGGCCCACGCGTCCTTCCCGCCATCCAGATCAATATTTCTCGTAACACGCTGTGATAGGAGCGGTTCACGCGTCTCGACGTTCAAGTATGGTTTGCGAATGCTAACAAGCATACGTGTCAATGTGTTAATGTGTGTCAACTTTATGCRAATTGTTAAAACTAGTCATTGGGTTTTCCAGTAGGTAGGCACTTACAACGTTGTAAGCTTCCTTCAGGAAGTTCTTCCCCAATTGACCAAAGTCATCGCGTGGAGGTTCATCTTTCCTCTTAGATTTTCTGTGCTTCACATCTGAATTATTCTCTCTTTCAAGTAATGTCTTCTTGAAATCAAGYGTACGGTCAATGAAAGGCATGCTGAGGGTTGTGCCGTGGTTAGCGCTTGAGGACCGGCGTATCACGTGATYTGCCGCGTGGTAGTTCCGAGTCCGCAATGCTTGCTTTTTCTTAGCTTCAACGACCACGTTTCAGTTCAAACATACAAAGCTTCATGCATCAATGCATAGCAATGCATGACGTCTGGGCGTGGCAGAAGAAAGTGTCCCTGTTTGAGGTGAACCGCGCCTTGTTCTAYCGCTGTTTGCCATAAGATGCGACAAATAAGTAATTGATCTTTTCCTCAAATGCACGCTATGCTACAGTGCTATTAGTACTACAATGGTAGAAGTCATTTGCAATTCTAGACTTTGTATGAAAATAAGATGCTTCGATGTTGGACGATTGAATGTCTCCACCTCCTATGAAGCTGACCATATTACCACAGGCCTAGGGTTATACAGATCTCTTCGGAGCAAACAAATACAAAGTAAGGACGCGCGTTGCATATTCTAATCTATCATGGCAAACGCGGATGGAGGTGCATATAGGTTTGTGGTCTTGCGATAATCATGGCTCCTACTGATAGTCTTGCAGTTATTCCTTGACTGTTTTCTCGCCAAGCGGGAAATTAGTCCAAATCGAACATGCCTTAGCAGCCGTTGCTCAAGGTACCACCAGCCTCGGAATCAAGGGTCAGCTGTCTTCTGTTTCATTTCACTCTGGTTTGCTCAACGATTATAGCGTCTAATGGTATTGTCATCGCGACGGAAAAGAAATCTTCATCGATTCTGGTAGACGACTCCATGCTCGACAAGGTTGCCGTCATATGYCCGCATATCGGTATTGTCTATTCAGGGATGGGGCCCGACTTCCGTGTTCTCATTGGGAAAGCGCGCAAGAGTGCCCAGGCATACTGGAAAATGTATGGCGAGTACCCACCAACGCGTGTATTGACACAGGAAATCGCAGCGGCAATGCAAGATGCAACCCAATCAGGGTAAGCTTCCCCACCCATTATAGAACCTGACTCTTATACATTGCTTAGTGGCGTCCGGCCATATGGTGTATCGTTGTTAGTTGCAGGGTGGGATAATAACCGCGGACCAACCCTGTACCAAGTAGATCCGTCTGGCTCATTTTGGGCATGGAAAGCCAGTGCGATAGGGAAAAATATGGTGAATGCCAAAACTTTCCTTGAGAAGCGGTGAGATTATGTGATTTAAGAGAAGCGCGGAACTCTAATAAGCTGTACTACGCAGCTATAATGATGATATCAGCCTGGAGGACGCCATCCACACTGCCTTGTTGACGTTAAAGGAAGGTTTTGAAGGCCAGATGACCGAGAAGACCATTGAGATCGGAATTGTGACCGTGCCGTCCGCCGCAGAACTGGAAGAGAAGAARCCCGGAGAACGACCCAGGCCAACGTTCAGGAAATTGACAGAGGAGGAAGTCCGCGATTATCTAGCTTTGTAGAATGAGAATATGGCGTGGTACTGTAATTTTAATTGATACTGCTGAAGGGACTGATTAGTTCTGGAGAGATCAACGGACAGAGATCGATCAAGATATCCAAGTTCTTGGGCAAGCGCTTTTCTGTTGATGGCCGCGCTACCACTATGAGATTCTGAATTTAACAATGTGAAGAAAGCAGTTCACGCGTTGTTCACGGTAGCTCTGCATATGGAAGGTGCATCATAGCGACTCGGATGACATTAACATCGTGGTAAGGACCCTGATCAAGCTCATGTCTTATCAAAACGTCCGCCTGCCTTATCGGTACGTGTCAGAAAACCGGTTTACGGGCCACCTGCCTAACACATAATTTCACATTTTTGTAACTTCCTAGAGCAGAATAATGGCTTTACCGTGATTTCGTTTTCGGCATGCCTATCTGGCATTTTTAGGCGCCTGAACACATTTAAGAACACGGACTAACGCGATTCAATCACCCCTCTCTTCAGATGCATCCTTCTCCAGCACAGACAAACGATACAGAAAGAGAATCCGTAAGTCCTGGTGATTCCACCTCGCGTGGAGGACCTATGCGACGACGCAACCCTGCAGCTTGTCTACACTGTCGTAAACGAAAAATTAGGGTACGCTCGCTTCCTCMTACTAACACTATGTGGCCGGAGCTAAAGACCTCTTACTTCAGTGCAATGCAGGGGAGGTCGATGTTTGTGACAAATGTCGCGCTCATAATAAGCAATGCATCGTGCTTTCCGTGACATGCGAGGAAGTCATCCGATCATACCATTTCGAACCGGAGAATATGTCTTTCGATGAGCTGTGGAATCTAATTCAAGGGCTTGTACAGAACGGTGACTTGAATCATTCAGACCCTCCGCACATCCTCAGTAACTATCAAACGTTAAATCCAACTGCTCCTATGCGCGTCGTCCCTACGCCATTTCCACCAAGCCCTCTCAGTCCCTCTTACACTACTATACAGCCTAATCCTAGTCAGCATATGCCAAGCTACCCTATCCCCCGCGTCAATCAACCACCACACGCTTATTCCACTGTCATCCCTGGTCATAGTAATTCCAGGACCACGGAGAATCTGAGAGCGCTTGGTGTCCCTGGCGTCAATCATTACCCACCTGCCTCTTTCTCTGGTGCTTCCATGCGTCATGGGAACTACCCAACACATGCAGGGCAGGGAATCCTTCCTTTTGGAGGACAAGCCAACCACTTGCCCTATGGTGACCAGATGCCACGGGGTTACCCGTGAGTCATATGGTTCTCTCCTTCGTTTCTGTATTGCTTATCTAGGGGCCAATAACAGGGCAGATGACAAGGCGGGGCATAAAGCTACGAGTTTTGATACTTAGTTTAGACCCCATCGTAGGTATTAACATCGATACATGTATTCCACGATATCTTATTCCGACTCGGATATGCGTCTACAACGGCGAATATGTACGGTGAATCGACTGTTGGCCGAAAATTAAGCTCCGGYGTTAGGAACATGCCGCCGTGGAATAAGCGAGCAAAGCGAAATCCGACGAGGAAGTTTATATTGAGCGTCAAACGGCATTCAGTATGATTTGCGGGAGGAACCTAGCGACATATGGCAACTCTCAATGAGTCAATCGGTTCACTTGGTCCTGAGAAGATATGCTACATATAGTGCCATCCATCACACTTGCCTTGTGTATTGGCTAAAATGGCCAATCTAATTTCTCCCCGAAATTCCAATGCACCGCCTTAACAGACGTGTACTCATCCAGGGCGTAACTTCCCAGTTCTTTTCCTTTTGATATCGCGAAAGTTGGCACGGCATGTTAAACACGTGAAAGTTGACTAACCAATACCGGAAAGTTTCTTGCCACCGAAAGGCACGTTGTTGTAAAGAACATTATATTGATTGACCCAGACCTGAAATATGTTTACTGCATGAAGATGCCGTTCAAGTGAATGAACATACAGTGCCTGCTTCCAAGGCCGAGGATATCCGCATACATTGATTCGCATCATCTTTGATATGTCACAGTCAGCATCGGTGGAGGACAACGGCCGGTCCTACTTGAGTGGACCCCTGCTCCTAATCCGTAATTCGTATTGTTTGCGAGTTCAACAGCGTCTTCTTCTTTGGAAAAGCGTCCGACGGAAAGCACCGGTCCAAAAATCTAAGATCTCGTTAGCTAGCGCCCGATGAGCCGGAAGAGCCGTGTACCTCTTCCTGCACCTGATGTTTTCCGATGTCATCGAATCATTATGTGCGTTGTGAAAGTGTCCCTACTATTTTCATACTGGGCTTGATGTTGGTRAATACTGCAATGTTATTGAGTTCTTGGGCTGGACGCCTGGCAGTACCCGCGACGTACTCGTTGGATCCACAAAATAACCTTTACCTGGCCTTTCCTCTCCGCCCAATACAACAGTCGCTCCTTCTTCCTTGCCTGCTTTGATATAGTTCCGAACGCGATCATATTGCTGCTTAGAAACCTACATTCCGCTCAAAAGACACGAGAAAGAAATGATGAGATGATGTTACCAAAGGTCCACCGGAAACAGCGTCGTCAAAGCCATTGCCAATGTTCAGTGTTTTCGCCTTGGCAATAAGCAGCTCGAGAAACTTGTCATAGATGCTGTCTTGCACGTAGACCCGTGAACCCGCAGTGCAATCCTGGCCAGAATTGTAAAATACACCCAGAGCGGCCCAGTTCGCGGCTGTAGACAATCAATTAGTAAAGTCCTAAGAGGTGATCCGAATCGGACGTAGCGATGAACTATGGTCATTCAACGGAAAGAATTCTGACAGCGCCATTCTTGGCACGTATCTGCCGATTCTGAGGCACGTTAAACAAACTCGACGGCGACTTCTAGGAGCCGCCGCGTGAGAGCGGGGACAGCACAGTTAGAATAACAGATCGAATTGGCGGTGTTTTTCCTGATCCGATCCGAAAACCAGGGAGAAATTAGATGCGAGGCAATGCAACCAACCTTGTTCCAGGTCTGCTGACTCGAATATGAGATGAGGTGATTTCCCTCCTAACTCGAGAGAGATCTTCGGGGAGATTAGAACGAACGTCGCACTTGATATGCTTATACCTTTTTCAAGTTGCTCTTTGCGGAGGCCTCCATAATCTTTCGACCAGTTATGGTGGAGCCCGTAAATGCAACTTTATCGACGTCTGGGTGAGCTGCTAAAGCAGCGCCTCCTACGTTACCATATGATGGGACAGTATTGATCACACCAGGCGGAAAGCTAATGCAGATGTCAGCCTATGAATGAAACAAGGACGGCGTCATTCACCCCGCTTCTTTCACAAGTTCAGATAGTTTCTGTTGAGGGGCGTTGGAAGGCGGTTCAATGGGTGGCTGATTTAACCTACCAGTGCCGTGAGAGGAGTCCATTCTGACGGCTTCATGACAATCGTGCAGCCAACAGCCAGGGCGGGAGCGACTTTCCAAGCCCTAGGCAGCGTAGGAATTAAATGCAGAGAAATGATGGAAGGGTATTACCACATCATGATGGGATAATTCCATGGTATGCTATGCCATCGATTATTGTTTAGGCTACGATATCGAGTGGGTTAATACCACTTACATCTGTCCACATACGCCAATAGGCTCGTGACGAGTAAACGCCAGTTTGATTTTATTATCGACTTCGAGGGACTAAAGAACAGCTTCAGCGGAGATCTTCGAATAGAAAGTATCTAAATTATAATCCCGTTTAAAAATTCACCTGACCAGTAATCTTGTCTGCCCAGCCGGCATAATAACGAAGGCATTGTACACTGTCGGGGATATCGCCATCTCTGTTTTACAGGCGATCAGYATGACTCCCCTTTAATAACATTGGTAAGAGTCACCTGGCTATTCGGACGGGTTTGCCATTATTGAGGGCCTCGAGTTCAGCCAGCTCTTGAGCATCCCTTTCAATTAAGTCGGCAAGCTTGTTTATGAGTCTCGAGCGCTCAAATCCAGTAACGTTCTTTCCCCAAGATGTTTTGAAGGCTTCCCGAGCTGCTGCGACGGCGATATYAATATCTTTTACGGATGCTAGTGAGCACGGAATCAGCGCGGGTAGATAACTACGTCATTGCAGAGTCGAACGTGCCTGCCGCTACGGAACAAATCGTTTCCTCTGTAGCAGGGTCGATTACGCTAATCCGGTTGATCATGAGATTGTGGATGTCAAGATAATTGTTCACCAAACCTGATACGCTCCTGCGAGTCGCACGAAGGGACAAACTCATTGTTAATGAATAGGCCTGTAGGCACGGTGATTTGTCTGTTACGCGAGGCGATGGTTACGATCGCTGGGTTCGCCATTGGATCCGGATAAGCGGCGTGACCATCGTGACGAACTGGGATATGTCACATCGGCATATTCCGATACGTGCATCATTTCGTTCCGCAAACACCCATCAACCGACATGTTATCCAGTGCTGCTCGTTCTCTCGTTGTTCGCCAGCGCGCTTTCCACTCGTCTGCTCTGAGGCGCTCAGAGCACGGCCATTATCATGTATGTTTCTCTTTTTCCCGAATATGAACGAGATTTATCCGTGTGCAGCATCTTCCGTTTGACTTTCCTGGCGAGAAGAAGGCCGCTTTTGGCTTCAAGTTATTTGTCTTCATGGCATCTGGGTTTTCCATACCATTCTTAGCTGCCGCCTATCAGCTGTTAGTATCATATATTGTCGGGAAATCCTTTGAATGTTGAGCTCACTTGTGTTTCAGGAAAAAGGCTGGCGGTGGTGCCTAGACTGAGACGGCTATAATTACTATGTCATTGCCTATTGATATAGGAAAAGGACATTTAATACAGCATCAAATAATCTATGCATCCTCCGTTGCTAAAAGATGGTCGAAAGAGCTCTCCTTTRCCTTCTTAGTTGGGTATGCCCTACAATCACAACATGAAGGAAGGAAGGGTGAATTTGTGAGCGAGTCCAGTGCAGAATTGCAGGCACGTATGACTGCATAGGAGGGTCTCTGACATTCTGCACTGGAAAGAACTCGGCCATGTAACAAGACTGAATCAGAGGTCAGGGTATATTGGGTGAGAGATGTGGTTGAGAACGGACCTTGACACCGTGTGGTTGGACCAAGCGTTTCCTTTTTGATATCAAATGAATGACAACCTTGTGCGTGTAGCAACTCGATAAGCGTCGCCGTCGGCCGTAGTGCCAAGGTCTTGAGCGTGATGTATTCATCGTAAAATGGTCTTAATATTTTATCGAAAAACGGTTCGACGCTTGCGAGCGAGGAACAATCAGACATATACAGAATGCCAATTATTGCTTTGACAAAATGCACTATGATCTTTCTTGAACGTCTCGGGCCATAAGGGGAAATAGGGAAAGACCAACATACTTTGGGTGGCTCCATCCCTCGCCAATATTGGCCAACCTTCTCTCCTGCAGGTCGTTCGTTTTCCTCACTTTGGCGAGCTCTCAGGTTCTTGGATAACGATCTTATAGACGATATAGCCTCTGGCGGTGCGTGGAAAATATAATCTGATAATCCAGACGAAACAGCTATAGCACCTAGCGTTGAACCTGATACCATTGCAGCCTGGAGTAAAATTTAACGCAATTGTTAACATTATGGACTGTATTGCACAAACCTTTAAGAGTGAGAGGCCGCCTGAAGATAGGTTACGCTCCCGATTAAAGACATACCGTGCAACAACTAAAACTAAGCAAGTGAAGCGCTATGATGCTCAGCTACTTACGAAAATCGAGGATGGCATCACCAGCAAATTCGACAGCATTTGATATTGAACTGTTTTGAGGCACCTGTCAGAATCTATGGTAAGGACGGGTCATGAGTGTACATATGTCACGTTACAATTGCATGCACGAAAAGACTAGGTCGTTCGAATTTGCAGTTGATAAGTGTTTCGACCGACTTTATTACGCTAGCTTGATGGATGGATACGGATATGCTTGGAGCTAAATTCGCGAAGTTGAAGATCTTGGTTCGCAAATCCGACCAACTAATCATTGGCAAAGGAATATGGAGTAGCTTTACAGCATCAAAGGCCGTCTTAATCCCTCCTGAGAGGTATGCAGCTCCTATTATCGCCTCAGTCACGTCAGCAACTGTCTATTTTGGCCGGCGGATAAGGAAATTCCTATAACGCAACGTGTTGAACCCTACCTTATCACCCAGTGAATGGAATCGTTCGTCTTTTGGGTTAGGCTGCACTATTCCCAGGTCTGTARGGCAGAGGTCTTGGCTTATTGTCGAGCGTATGCACACGATGACATACCTGACTGATTGCTTACAAGTAACGAATCGCTGGATTGACTAACAAAGAAATAAGGCGGCATCCACTGTTTCGATACAAACTGTCGCGAGTTCACAAAGGCCGGAAGGCCCATCTGAACAGCACTCTGGGTCAATGTCTTGTTACTGGTTGTACGTTTCCTTGCATCGTTCATGGCGTTTTCGTTTCTTGCTTCATTGGAAGCGATGATATGCACCGTACTCAAGTATTTGAGAAATGCGTCCCCTAGAGGTATTGAGGTAAATTACGGGAAGCTGACAGCAAAGTAAGGAATGTACCTAGCAGTTCAAGCCGTTCATAATCAAACCCCATACAAGCTGAAGGATGGGTAACGGCCATACTAAGGAGGCTCTCTGATAGCGCATCATTGAACATAGTGGCATTCAACTCCTTTACTAGTAAGAGGCTATCAATTTTATGAAGAACCGAAGGCAGAACAAACGCTGTCCGCAGGATACTGGTAAGCTCCAATTAACCGGAGTGTAAGCTATTAATAAGGAAGCAAGCACCTAGCTGGTATGGTGTGTTTATTGCAGAGCTCAGGAATCAAGTCTTCGTCATCGTTAGAAATGGTAATCTCGTACATTAATCACATACACTTGACAGCCGCTTTCAAACAGGAGGTCTGCGATGTTGGACTCAGATAATTGGCATGATATTCGATTACAGATGCTTCGATAATAGGCTGTGTATTGTTACGTAGGTCAATGAAGGACCGGGAGTTAGATTTGACTTCATCAAGCAGAGTAGGCGAGCCAGATTCACCCTGAAACAGAGTTAGAGCACCAATGACTTTGGCTCTAACCAAACTCACCAAATCATTGCCAATTGAACTATGTGGCGTCATGTCTTGCCGCAGCTTGACAACTTCATATCGCCTGGTAAATTCCACCGAGCGGTCCTGGATGATGGCATCTTCGATGTCTTGTTCAATAGTATCCGATGTCTCCGTATTGATAGAGATACTCCAAGCAGTTACACTTTGCATAACCACTTCCCAGGAGATGGAATCGAGGACAGATGGCACGTACGGCATTTCCGCCGCGGAAGTGCACATGGGCGCGAACAAGTATAGCATGTCATCCAAAGTGGAGATGAATGGTTTATTCATTATAGTCCGACACACCCTRAGTGTAAATAGACCAAGATTGCGCAGTTGATCGGAGCTCAAGTTGACATGTCCGGCGTTTGATAAACGCGTGGTGACAGGAACGCCCTTGAAGAAAGAATCATACGGTTCGAATACAGGAAGAGGGCGTCGAGTGAGAATGAGCATTGGAGCACAGTGTTTCATGGTCAATGGACAGTCAAGAGAGAGAACGGTAGGATATAACGTTTGCGAAACTGTCGAAGCATCTGACCAAAACTGGGGAGTTGCTTGATGATAACGGCGAGCTCCACTCTTTCCTTGTTGCAACCCTTGAATAGCATCGGCGTTTGCGCTCTTGCGACGGTGCTTGGACATTTGAGTGAGGGCTGTTTGGTCATGTAGACGTCGCTCCCTGAGGMTATGGACTTCCATAGATACCCCATGTGCAACTTCAATGAGCTTCAATAACAGTTTCATTGTGAACATCCTGGCAGAGAATTTGGATCAAGATCAAGGTACTCCTTCACCGACTGTCCCTCATAGACAAGCGCTTGCATCAGCGCCTTGTCTCATACAGCGCCTGCCCCCCTGTAGTGCGTTTACCACGTATTTGATACATTTTATTCCGACGATTCATTTAAGGTTTCTTGCGTCGCGAAGCGGAAAGCAATGCAAACCAGCTGCAATCCTCACTTTCCCCCGAGCCATCGCAAGTGGATGAAAGTGAAGAGCAGCATGAAGAGGACGAACAAAGTCAAAGCGACCGTGACTCGGTTTTATCCTCTCCTGTCTCTGCATCTTCAATAAAGTCCTTTTTTACGAGAACGTTATCGAAGCGGAACCAGGCTACCTCACCTAAATCAATCCCTTGGAGAGAACCCCAAGCACGTCTCTGGTGTAGAATCTGTTCTCTGTATATGCTAATGAGCTCGTCTAGCCCTTTGAAGTGTTCAGCGCCATTGAACGAAAGGATGTCGTTTACCTCATGGAAATACGGGATAGGGCCTTTCCTGTACGGCTCGCTCACATGTTGATCGTCCCATGGTGTCGCTTATGTTCCACAGCTCCTTCTCCAGCGATCTGGCGACGTCACACCCTTGCTTCATGCAATGCGTATTGGTCAATCCCATCGCGAGGTTGCAATCGTCTTACTGGGTGCCTTTTCACGCTACATCAACCATCTTCAAGACGAGGACATACCTAAACCACAGACCAAGACAATCTTGCGAGCATTGCGTGCGATTCTTTCCCTGTGGTAATCACCGTGATCTGACGACATTGCAGGGACCAATCTGAAGCTAGCAATTGATTTTGGTTTGGCAAAATCACAGGTTGACTTAACGGCGTCCTTTATGCAAACTCTCATTATGAGCGAAGGGGACAAATGGGTTTGGGAACAAGTGACCTTGGCTTCACGTGCGTTGAAGGTAGATTCCTCAGGCAAACCAGTCCGAGAAGCTGAGGCGGCCGTCCGGCGGTTTGCAACAAAGGAGTTAGGAAAGGCCGATCTTATTGCATCCCTAGAAGACTAGTCCGTATGCAATCGTGTGTTGTGGTCAACCTCTGATGATTTACAGCGTAGCAAATGCAACTGCGTTGGTTGTTGGCCATTTGGACACGTTATCGCTCACTGACCATCCCGAAGCGATCTCGTAATGTTAGGTGCATGGTTATTGGTCATGGAATCCACCCGTGCGGAATCTATTCCGGTATATGTCACGTTCATGTCCTTCTCAACTGTTTGGGCTCACAAGTTATATAGACGTACTTTTTCGCCCGCGACGATCGCGTCTACAGAGCGTTTGTAGGCGCCCTAGACAAATACAAGAATGAAATTCAGAAATATGTCAATCGTCGGTTAAGATGGCAACTGAACACTCTCCGGACTACGCTGGATGGCCGAACTATTACGTACAGAGTGAGTGAAGGTAGTGAAAAAAAAGTGTTGCTTATCCTTGTTCCCAGCGGAAGATTGAGCTACTTAACTCACAATTTGATGAATATGAGGGGTCATAGTGATTTCTTTTTTCTACTCAGTATTCGCTCGTATAAGGTGCCGCACCGGTCAGAGCTCACACCCGGTTGCATGGCGTATCATCGAGCGAACAGCAAGTACCAATGCCCATCCATAAATTATTGTTGTTGACATGCTCGATCGTTGCTATCCCTGCTATCGCATGTTTTCTTCATGTAATGGGCAACATATCTACCATGCGCTACGTAGAATTATTAATCAATATAAATGTATCTAAAACGACAAACGTAAACCCTTCAACCAAACGAAGCCGCCAACAGTGACGAGACTCATAGCAGCTGGCCCTAACTCTAACTGAACAATAGCATAGATCCATAGCGTCGCCAGAGGAGGACACTATCATATTTTCAGAAGAGAAAAAACCACAAAGGAAAACAACTACCTGCCGCATATTAATTAACCATGACTTTTGGCCAATTATAAACAACATCCTGCAGCCTGCTAGCACAGCTAGAGCAAATAATAGTATCTGCATTCGCCTATGTTGTTTGTAACGCGCCGCTGGAAAATGGCTTTGTTAATTCGGCAAGACTGCTTAGTCAATAATGCGCTCTCACTGTAGAATATGAACACAGACAAGACTGCATTACATGCACATCAGAAAAAACAAATCGATCTTGAGCATTAAACCTTACTAGGAACCCTTGTTAACATTCTCTCGCCTAGCACCCGAAAGTTAGGTTCTTTGGCATATTGGTAGTGAATCAGACTGCGTGAAAATTAGACATAAACATACAAAAGACAGACAAGGTACAGACATATCCATCATGAGCAGCAGGAACGAAAAAGGAATGACTAAAAGAGCAGCGTCGAAGACTTCATCCCCCAGAGATATTTCATCTGGCTCCTCTGTCGAAAGTTCCGGACTAGCAGCGTCAAGTTTTTTTAAGAGGCCTGATTCGTTAATGAGGCGCCATTGTTCATCATCTGGTATGTCGAGCTTCTCGTTGCCCTTTTGTGCAGGTGCAGGTGTCTTATTCCCTCGTCGGCGGACCATAGGTGTGACAATGACATGTGACGCACGCGTCGTAATGACAGAATCCAGTGAGGAATTACTGAAGATCCTCGAACTTCATGGCAAAGATTTTCTTAACTCTTTTTCATTCAAATCTTTGTCTGGAAAGCGAAAGAGAGAAGAAGAATCAGAAGAAGAAAAAGACGGCGAGGGTGAGGATGAGTGGTGCGGGATCCGGATGAGCTCATCTAGCGAAAACGAAGCACAAGATGGTGATACTGATTGCTATATTGTGAAACGAGAACTCATGTAGCTCAAGAGGATTTCGAACACAGCGATGACGATTTCGTCGCAGATACCTCCAATGTCGTCGTCTTTTCAGATCAGGCGACGAATCATAAGACTGACCGCGTGTCGAAAGCACAAATGAAGGCTTTTATGGTATCTGCTCCACGCTTTCGCAATATTATTGCTAATAGCAAAGAAGTCATCGAAAGTAGCCAAGATAACTTCAGACACCATAACAGTTACGCATACAGAGGAAGGAGGAGGAAGCGAGGACGAAAGGTGAAAATTGTCCCATTGCTCTATTCTTTGTCTCGACGAAAAATTAGAACCAACGCACAGAATGATGCTTTGTTGCATCGGCTCATACATACACAACTCCTCTCAGGATCGCTCAACCCCGAACTCAACCTAACATTGGCACAACGGAAGAAAGCTTTTGCGGGTCGTGTGCTGGAATTGGCAGGAGCAGCTAAACTTGGAAAGGGAGAGAAAGTCGTAATTGAAGCGGAGAGACGAAAAGCTGCAAAGAGCGTGCGTGAAGGTCTGGCAAGCAAGCAAAAGGAAAGAGAAAAGCAGCGACTCGAAGAGGTAGGCTAACAGATTGCATGAGAGATTGAAGTAAGGCTCATCACCACTCTCAGGCCAAAAGTCTAGGGAATTATCATCCCACCATTAAAAAAGCGTTTGAATCCTCATCTAGACCTAAGCCGTCGAGACAAAGGGACAGAGGATTACACATGGGGGTGGGAAGATTTAGTGGAGGGTTCCTCAAGTTGAGTAGAGAGGATATTAAAACGGTTGAGAATGGTCAATCAGGAAGTTCCGCTGGTCATAAAAAGCGTAGAGCGCAACRTGGACGGACACGATAATTTCTGACCATCATGCGACAGTGTTCGATAGGAAGCATGAAATATAGCTTGTGAGTACTCAATACTCGGTATTATCTTCCCTTCTCGTCTTTGGGTCGCTTGCTATGTCTGGTGGAACGCCGCTTTCTTCGATCGGCTCTGCGGCAAGCAATCAGCATTAAGTCTACGTAGGGAAGCGCGGCACGCACATAGGTATTTGTCTTCCGTGTTCGTCGATCAATATCACCTTTTCGGCTTCGGGCGACAGATACGATGTGTATACGTGCCTAGGCGAACCAGATCTTCGTCGAATCCTTATATTCCATTTGTTGATCACACGACTCGTGTTATCACCTTGCACAACTTACCATACCGGAGCTCGGGTGAGGGGTTCGGACCCCAGAATTCCTGGTTGCCTGGAATCCAACGTTAACAGCGCGAAGCAGAACCATTATTATTAGTAATACTAACGTCTCCTTTTGATATTGTGACTCGTAGGGATATTTCTTTTGAGGATCCCCTGGTTCAGATGTTGAACCGCTGGATACGGAGTCCCTGTTGCCCGTTCTTTGGCCAATGTCAATCATGCATCATGTACCTGCGCAGGCACGATTTCGCACCTATATATCACATTACCAAGCTCATCCTCTATGACCATAGGAGTTATACGTGACTTTGTGGATTTATCTCCAAGATTCCTAATTCTGCAACCAACTCAAATTCAAGTACAGGGAGGAACTTCAAGAAGCAGCGATACCTGGTTATTTGATTACCATCCTCATCCTTGAAAATCACGTCCAGGCCACCAGGTACAATATAGTGCCAGATCTTGGGATTAGGTTCTCCGTCGTTACGTAAAACTTCATGTTCAAAAATCACTGGCTTTCGTACAGTCAACGCAAATCTTCCAAGTCTGCAATCCCACCAACCTCGATGAATTCAGACTCTCCCTCCTCTCTGCTATATGGATCGTTATTCATTACATACTCTCCGCCAGCAAAATCAACTGGCCACTTCTTCGGACTAATTCTTGAACCGTCCCTCACGTAAAACCATGCGAGTATTGACTTACCATCGATATACTTGGGCCAAGAACCTCACTGCGCATCGTACTATTCTGGAGATAATGAACATCGTGCGTGTCTTCCGGGTGCACGTTGATCGGTATATCTCCGCGACTCCCATGTCTATATGTGCCGCCTCTCGTATTTCGGGATATTGGAATATCGTCATCGGCGACGGCTCCTATACGTTTTCTTGAACGGGGCCTTTGTGTATCTCTGGAACGCACATGCTGCGGCGGCTCTTGCATGTGAAGTGATTCATGGAGTGGTCCCTTAAGCTCCGGGGTGCCGTCATCATCATCAAACTCTCCCGTGACTGCTTCTCTATACACATCTGGGATAGGGCTCCAGCGTTTCGAGGATTGGCCTATCGGGTGGAAAGAATCCTGGTTCATTGTGGGATACTCAAGCCTTGTCTCTTCAATGGGTGAATGGTCATCGGCGTATTTCGGCGGGTTTGATTCAACGAGCTGGTCACAATGCAGTTATGATTACCCATTGTCATGCATCGRACAGATGGTCTTACGGCTGGTTCTGGTAGATTCTTTGGATACCTGCCCAGTTCATGGTAACCGATATCTGCACTTTGAACGTTGTATGAGGGTTGAGATTGTTGACGGCCAGGAGGTCTGCGCTTTGTCAATGTCTTGGCCTTCTTTGAGGGCAATGATGGCACGTTCGGAGCTGGTATATTGGACGACTGATCGGGCAATGACCTGTCTGTGCTCTTGGATTGGTTATAACTGTTGCTAGTACGGCCGACGAGAGCCTTGAAGATGTTGAATCGAGGCATGGCCAAAAACGCGTTAATATGCGTGCATGCCTGCTTTTGAGGGACTCAAGTTCTTCATTTAATGTCAGGGTCGCATCACCATGAGGAGGTCATGCATTTATAAACAAACTTTGGGTAGTGATGCCTTTTTGGAGAATCAGAATGATCTGATGGCTCGGAGCTTCCATCTGGAGACGGCTGAAAGGCCGACACCGCGGAATACGAGACACGCTTGATATAGGCTCTAGATTCTGGAACCCAATCTTACGAGGCAGGAGATAAATTTTGATAGTACACTAATGACAAGGTACTTACAATGAGCGTCCTTGACGCTCACTCTGCTCAAGTTGCCTCACTTGCGATAATGCTTCGGTCACTTTTAGAATTGCGTCCGCGGTAGAACCTATGGATGGAGAGTTTGCCGGAATGTCTTGCCGAGAGAGAGTTTCCAGTTGTGATGATAGTGTACGCAAGGCAGATTGTAGAGACTTGGAAGACTTGTCGAGCACCTGAAGAATCTCCATTCTACCGTACTTACGGAGGAGCGGCATTAGATAGAAGCACGAGCATGTGTTTGGCAGCGAGCTTACGGAGCCATCCATCAGCTGCGGAAATGAGCTTGTAGTGAATTGGGCCGCAGCATCGTGTGCAATGACGTCGGCTACCGTTGGGACAACCTAGCATATACAGACTTCGGTAAACAGTGAGAAACATGGGATTGTGATGAACCTGGGAGCTTGAGCCATGAGTCGTCTCTGCACGAGTAGAATCTGAATTTTGATTGACTGCATTGAGGGGTGTCAAGCGTTGACGGCCATTCAAATCAACCTCCGAGATATATGAAACCCCACAGATAACACATTCCTGTTCATGGTACGTGATAGAACATCAATTAAGTTTGGGCAAGCGCACCTTCCTAGGGTTCTTGTCGTTGCCAACCTTGGGCGGGCGAACAAGCGGGACGCCGTAGCAAGTGGGGCCGGGACACTCATCGGCCAACATGGCCCAGCCTTGCAGAAGGCGGGTTCCAATTTCCCGCGACGCTCTGTCTGACTGCTCACGACGACTTATTAAACCTTCTGTATCGGTCACGGGGATAAATTGAGGAGAATCGGGCGGATTGGATGCCTCTGTCGGCGGAGTAGATGCTCCGGCCGAATGATTTGAGCTGGAAGAAGCTATGAGAAGGGAAGATGAAGTGCTCTGTGACTGTGATCTACTGAAGATTGGCCACCTACAGTCTGGATCATTATCACAGTTAGGGCAGAAATGAATCGTTGGCAGTTTGCCTTGAGGCGATCGCATAAGTGGTACGCGGCAGCCAGGCGATGAACAGGGCACGTCTGTAAGGACCTGGTCGAGCGTTACGGGATTCCAGCGGTCATCGTGAGGACATTGCACGAACCCAGCCGCCAAGCATGTATTGACCGAGCTTCTGCGAGACGGTGATCACTTTGGACATAATCAGAAGGAATTACCAAAAGCGGCATGCACTTGCCACGACGCTCATCTTGCGTCTGCCGTCCATTATATATGAGGTGGACCCAACACTGGCAGGCCTTCCTGCTGCTCATCACTGCTCTCGTCTCACAGCGTCCTTGGTCCTCTCCTGTAACCGCCACTTCCGGACCAAGCTGGGACACCCATAGGAAATTGTCCACCCGGTGCGTGCAGTCCTGCGCCCCATCTGCCAGCATCCCTCATTTCATGCATACAGTGGAATAATCCGCGAACTGTGGTACCATGGTTTTGACAACTACATGACATTCGGTAATGTTCCAGTGCCGTGTGCATCTCCAAGGCGTTAATAGTGGCCTCAGCGTTTCCTTTAGATGAGGTCAGCTTACGTTGAAAGTCCGGCGCTACAGACATGGCTAATTGCATTAAAGCTAATGCCACTTTCATGTTCCGGCCAGGGGCCTGATTGGGGGAACCCGTAAGTGAGTCCATCGAGTGTGTCGGAAGGTTTGGCAACTGAGGGGTGCCAGCGAAAATATTGCGAAGAATGATGTCGCAGGCAATTTCTCTCTCACATTGATTGATGTCCTGGACACACTGGTCATTCTTGATGATCGAGACGGATTCGACAAGGCCGTCAAGAACATTATTGAATGGGTGTCTTTCGACGTGGACACGAAACCTCAAGTCTTCGAGACGACGATAAGGGTCCTGGGTGGCCTTCTATCCGGCCATATGTTTGCAAATTCAACAAGACACCGTTTCCACCTGCCTTGGTACCACGGCGAGCTTCTTGACATGGCACATGACCTGGGCAA
The DNA here is from genome assembly GCA_001691785.3 of Amanita brunnescens Koide BX004. NCBI lineage: Eukaryota > Fungi > Basidiomycota > Agaricomycetes > Agaricales > Amanitaceae > Amanita > Amanita brunnescens. The sequence goes on along the minus strand of JNHV02000026.1, from coordinate 51,792 downwards.
GCGGCTTTTACCTGCCTTCTCGACACCTACTGGGTTGCCTTACGCTAGGGTCAATATATTCCGAATGTTACTCTGTTCTCTGCTCTAACGCTCTCCCTGCAGATCAACTTACGCTATGGTCTACCGAAGGGTGAAACTCGCGAAACTTGTCAGTCAGTCAATGTAAAGTCAGGAATAAAATCTATTGTTAACTGTTTAAGTAGGCACAGCGGGAGCTGGATCACTGTTGCTAGAATTTGCTACCCTAAGCAGATTGACTGGCGATGATAGGTTTGAAAAGGCAGCTTACAAGGTGAGGTGAAAATCATAGGATTGCAGTAAATGTCAATATATTCTATTCGTTAGGCTTTTTTCGGCCTGTGGAACCGCAAATCTAGTATAGGTCTTGTCGGGAATACCATCAATACCTGGACTGGTGTCCGTAATATCTCGCGATTTCAGATGCGCATCTAATTTCCACCTAGTCGTGGATGTCTCCAGAAATAACCGGCATAGGAGCTGGGGTCGACTCGTTCTATGAGTATGCCCTCAAATGGTATATTTTGAGTGGTACGTTGTTTCCAATAAATAACATATTGCTTGTTGGCTTACATTATTCTAGGTGACGCTGAATTCCTGGACGTGTGGGATGATGCTTACACTGCTGTCATGAGATATTCACGAGGATTGGATGGATTTTGGGCAAGTACCTCGTCTRACCACTATTCACTGCCTGAACTTATCTGTTCTTGTAGTATCGAAATGTTAATATGCATAGCGGAGATGTTGCGTTCAATACAATCGACTCTTTATCTGCATTCTGGCCAGGACTTCAAGTACTCGCGGGGGACTTGCAAAGCGCTATCAAATTACATCTTATGTGTAAGGCTCATTGCGCTTCCAAAAATCTCGTTTACTATACCACTACTAGATTACAATCTATGGAGAGTTCATGCTGGGTTGCCTGAGGTATACGATACACACTTTAAGCAAGCGACGTCTTTTCAGTACCCACTACGGCCAGGCAAGTGAATTCGCGATGCATCGTGGTTTAGACCTTTACTCTAGACCATAGAATTCATCGAGTCAACCTGGTATCTGTACAGAGTATGTCTAAGCGGATAACCCTCACTATGCATGTTAACGCTACGCGAACAGGCAACGCGTGACCCTTTTTATTTGGATGTGGGGGAGCGAGTCCTTCATGACATTATTCACAGGGCCAAAGTGGAATGTGGCCTTACTAGTATCTCAGATCTGCGGACCAATCAACGTGAAGATCGTATGGAATCTTTCGCCCTATCCGAGACATTAAAGGTGGCGTCAATTCACCTTTCAATTCCTGCTATACTGACGAAGGAGTGAACAGTATCTCTATCTATTATTTGATGAAGATAATCCGTTGCATAAAGATGACTCAAATTACGTCTTCTCGACGGAGGGTCATATCCTCTGGCTGGATAGAAAACACATGAAACCTCTTTCTGCAACTCGCAGAAAAATGAGAAAAGTAAATGCACATCAGTGCCCAGCATACGTTGGACCAAAACGCTTGCCGCGTGGTGGACAAARTTTCATGGGTCCGGTGCAGGGCATACGATCCTCGGAATACCTGGACTATGCCAGAGAACTAGTCAGTCTACCTCCTGACGAAACTGATCAAAGTACGTGGGACCCAGCAGGGTGGTGTGAACGACCTAGATTGGATATTTTTGTGAGTGCTCATCTAAGATACAGGTACTGTGTTAACTATCTTCAGTCATTTGATTTCGTCCTTTCTCCCAACGGAAAGTCTGTCCCAGAGGATCTCAGTCCCAACTTGCTGAAACTCGGCGTTCTTTCTGATGGGTTTATCATCAACAACATCACGGGAATTAGGACACAGATTGTGAAACGTTTGGATGGTAAAGGGTATGATATTAGTAAAGGTGAGCATCGTTCTCGCTGCAAAAGCCTGACTAATTTATGTCACTAGTGGGACATTACCCCGTCCGGTCGGGGCATATTGTTTACATCAACGACYCCTCGCTTCTTCTCGGAAATACCGGTATCCAAGACGAGAAAAAGGATCGAACAGAAGTACAGTTACACTTCCACATGCAAGACGTGGATCCGATCGTCGCAGTGGCCCCCGGTATCCATCACCCCTTGGGTAGAGAAATTACCAAAGTGTCTGCTACGGGGTATAGTGCGCTATTCGCCGCAGACTTGGAAAGTACACGTCATCCACGGATCCCATTTTTGGACCCAGGCGGCTTGCCTGTATACCAGGATCGTAGCAATCCCAAAGGATGTGAGYCATACCAACAGGACTACCCGGATAGCGTTCTCTTTATCCGTCGAGGAGGGTGCTCATTTCTGACGAAATTGATCCATGCACAGGCTGCAGATGCAGCTGGGGCTGTCGTCATAAGCGATAACAACGCTCTATTAACTCCTACTGCAGATGATGATGAGATAGCGTCAGCAGGCGATCTTGATAATGTGGCACTGGTGTATTTAACGCAAGAGATGGGAAAGGGCGTGTTTGATATGCTGAATGCCGCAGAGAAGTACGGGGATCAGCAAGTTATGCTGGTCGTCGAGTCGAAAGCGGAGCCTATTTCATCAAACAAGGGGCCAACTGACGCGAATCACATACTCTATATTAACGGTCTACCACTTCTCAATACCAGACTATTAGTCTAATGTGTCTCACAGTACACTACGAGTCATCTATTTGTTCAATGGAATATACCGGAGCATCTAACTTATCAGACCCATTGAGAAAAGTAACCTCTATGATGAAAAGATACTCAATCGTCACTCCACCCAGTTTGGCCACGAGTTCGCCGGCCGATTTTGCGGACCCACCTTGCCAATGGTTAATTATTTATCAGCCATGATTATCCCGAGGCGCGACGGGGGGGAGCATACCTGTGGCTAATAAATCGTCTACCACGATGACATTCTGACCAGGCTTGATAGCCTCCACTTGCATCTCAAAGGTATCCTTGGACGGCAGGGCACGCGTTTTAATGCACGAGAGGGGCATGGCCAATGAACAACTCACAGGACCGTATTCTTTCTCATAGGTTGCAGAAACGCATTCGCCGGGCAGTTTGCCCCTCTTTCGGACAGGGACGAACGCTGCGCCCAACCTCATTGCAATTATGGGACCGATAAGAAAACCTCGAGCATCTAGGCCCACTACGACATCGATTTTCCCGACGGATGCCCGGGGAAGAGTGATTGAGGTTATGTGATAAACGAAACTGCTGATCAGAGTTTCGAGCAGGAGCGGGTCGCGAAAGATGGGGAAAATATCTAAAAAGACGATTCCCTACAAATTCAGCTGGATTAGCACGGCGTAGGCCCTGGCCATTGTCGCACACCTTTTTTGGGAAATCTGTATGATAGGTGAAAGACCTTCTGATGAGCTGTACGTTGGACATGAGAAAGGTACCTTTCTCGCAGCCGGACTTAACTGATAGATAACAAATTTATTCCCCATCTTGCATGATGACATATATTTTGTGCGGAGTATAAAAAGACTATGGAAGAAAACATGCTATGACATGGTGTCTACACAGATTCCAGGACCTCCGGCTCCTTGTAGTCCTTAGCAACTTTTGTGCCTGTCTCCTGCATAGCAGATTAAACTTGTGTATGTAGGAAAACAGGGCATCAATACGTACATCTGTTGACTCTCCGTGCAGCTCGAGGAGTTTGGTCACATCAAACTTGGGTGCCTTCAAAATCTTGACCTTGCGGATGTAGACATTTTGTAGGGGGTAAATGCCTCTGCATGTTTTCTCAATCTCCCGACCGATAGCCTCCGGGACAAACTTCTGCACCAACTCCTTCAAATCACAGCTCGTTGACTCGCGAGTGATGATTTCGAACATTTTCTTCCTGATCTCCCGCACCTGACTTGTCTGGGCATACGTCGTCTTCCGCACCTGCGATGGACGCCGCTTTGTAAAACCAATGGCGAAGAGGCGGAGGAGGTAGCCGTCGGTTGTTTTCACGTCGACGTGCGCCTCGATGAGGGTTTGCCATTTGCGAACCAGTGAACGGAGTTTGTCGGACGTGAAGTCCATTCCATGGAAGTTGGTTAGGCAGTTCTTGTTCTGAACTTCGTCGATGCGCAGTTTGATTTTACGGAAAGCTTGATCCTCGTCCTTGATGAGATCTGCAAGAGATACCTCCACAATACGACCCTTGAGCGAATCGTTGGCATTCTCTATTCGTCTACTTGAACAAGCGCGACTCAGGAATTGTCAAGTAAGGACATACTCATGCCTGTAGATCGGTTGACGAGGGTTTTGCCGACATTGCGAATTTCGAAGATAGATGGGGCCTTAATATCATACCAGTCTGTGTAGATCTAAGAAACTGGCTGACAGTATGACGGGTGCAACATACCTTTGCGTGTGAAGGGGTCAACGACCTTCTTCTTGATGCCCTTTTTACCCTTAGATAGACGCTTGTTCTGGAGGCGTTGGGTCAAATTAACACTKATAGGTAGTAGACGCGACATACCTTGCCTACAGCCATTTTAGAGGAGCCGGCACTTGGACGGGCTTTGTTTGTGGAATGCTTGGGGTGGCAGACGAGTTCGCTGTGTGGCTGAAACCTTAATTCTGCAACTGCATAGCATTTCCCACGCTTGAGTATGCTCTCCCGCCCTCAGTTCGACGCTGCGTGCAAGGCGTATATTGTGGAGCACCCGCAGACATGGTCATGGAATGAACATCCCGTATGCCAGTCATCGCGTTGGTGTTCGGATGCTGAGTGTGTGCTCAGACATGGCCTGGTTTCGGATATATGGCACGCTCGACGGTGCAGGCCACACGCGCCGCACAGCAACAGGAGACGTTTGTGGATGACCTCGACGAAGCGACCGCGCTTGCGGATGCAGAACCCCTAATATGCCAACAATATATCGTCTACTCTGCCTCATTCCAAGTTCCCACGTTCTATTTTACAATGCATAGCTCTCGTCCGTAGGCTCTTCTCACTGATATGTATACATACTTAAACGCGAGAGTAACAGAGGGAGAGCCRCTCTCGCTGGATGATATTCTCTGCACAACTCTTCTTCGGGTATCTACTTTCCGGGGGGCGGAGAACAACAAATTTGGCCTGACGCAGCCGACATCAATGTTCCCGTTGCTATCACAGGGCGAACACCCTACGCTGGGGATGGCGTGCTGGTACTTGCACCCCTGTGAGACGGGGAAGGCGGTTGAGGAGATCATGGCGGAGAAGGGTGCGGGGGCGAATGTGATTTCAGGATGGCTGCTGATTGTGGGGAACGTAGTCGAGCTTGGTAATGCGTACTAAGGTCCGAGACGCATATAATAAGCGGCGGCGGGCGGGACTCGTACGACATCGCTCAGGCCATGTTACTTTCCCGTTTTGCATCAACCACGCGTCCTTTTATTCGCTCAATCGTGCGTTATTGTTTTTTGTTCTCCTTTCTCTTTCTCCAATGTCTCAGCAGGCCCACGAAGCCGTCATCGTCGCTGCCTCCCGCACTCCCACAGGCTCACTCAACGGTGCTCTCAAGTCCCTCACCGCGCCCCAGCTCGGTGCTGTTGTCCTGAAGCATGCCCTTGAATCGAAGCAGATCGATCCTGCCATCGTAGAGGAAGTTTACTTTGGCAATGTCGTACAGGCCGGCGTCGGCCAGGCCCCGGCCCGTCAGGTCGCTCTTTCTGCTGGCCTCAAGCCATCCTCCGATGCTACGACCATCAACAAAGTATGCGCCAGTGGTATGAAGTCCATCATGCTTGCCGCCCAGGCCATCAAATCAGGTGATTGCAGCGTCGCCGCTGCCGGAGGCACGGAAAGCATGAGTAACGCTCCGTAAGTGTCTCCTGCCTCTCTCTCTGATCCTTATCTGATTCCGCCAAGATTCCTGTTACCTCGGCAGAACCCCCTCTTTGGTCAATTCACAACCAAAGATGCACTTGAATTTGATGGGCTTTGGGACGTGTATAACAAATTTGCCATGGGCAATTGCGGCGAGCACGCCGCTGAGAAGCATGGAATCTCAAGGCAGGACCAGGACGCCCATGCCATTGAATCGTACAGGCGTGCAGAAAAGGCATGGAAATCCGGTGCTTTTGACGCTGAGATAGCCCCTGTCACTGTTCCAGGCAAGAAAGGTGACACCATTGTCAGGGAAGATGAAGAGTACAAAAGAATTATTTATGAGAAAGTACCCTCGCTTCGGTCAGCATTTAAGAAGGATGGTTCCATCACCGCTGCCAATTCTTCGCCGCTGAGCGATGGAGCTTCTGCTCTAATCCTCATGTCAGCCGAGAAGGCCCAGAAACTCGGCCTCAAGCCGCTGGCGAAGGTCATCTGTACGTTTTATTATTATTATAAACCTTCAGATTCACGATGTTGATTATGATGGTAGCATGGGCCGACGCTGGTGTAGAGCCTATTGACTTCCCGGAAGCTCCGACGGTGGCCTTGCCGAAAGCGTTGGAAAAAGCTAATCTCAAGATTGACGATATCTCCCTATTCGAGATTAACGAGGCCTTCTCGGTTGTGGTCCGAATCACGGAAAAAGTTCTGGGAATTGACCCTGCTAAGATCAATGTCAATGGGTGCGTGACAGTGTCGGAGCCGGAAAGCGTACTGAGTCTGCCTTAGTGGTGCTGTTTCTCTGGGTCACGCCATCGGCAATTCGGGTGCACGCATTGTAGTATCACTAGTTCACGCACTCGAATCTGGCCAGTACGGAGCCGCCGGCATTTGCAACGGAGTAAGTTACTATCATTGATCATACTGATATCAGCTAATGCGTCCGTTCAACAGGGTGGTGGTTCCTCGGCGCTTGTTATCCAGAGGCTTTGAGTTGCTGAGATGATTTATCTGTGAATACCTTGTATGAAATTTTTGTCTAGGCAGCGGAAACAATTGATATTGACAATCAACAATGGAAGTTGAGAAGTATAGCTGGTCATCTATTATCTGGCTTAAYGTTTGGAGAGTTATTTCTGAAAAAGGAAGTCAAAGGGACTGAAATGTAAATTGCCCAAAACTTGCAAATGACTCTCTATGCTCCCTCATGGAGGACATGTCGTTCTCGGAACGTCTAGCTCTACTTCCCCGATTCGACGCTGAAAAACGAACGGCGGTGCATGTCCAAGGGCAGAGATCTTTCGCTAAATTCTATGAGTCCGAAGGTCGCTCTTATATGTCGTCATGGGACCATCACGATGGCACGCACAGCGGCGGGGAAGAAGGCAGGAGCCCTGCAAGAAAGCCTGCAGATACTGTTATAGGCACTCCCATCCTGAAACCTCGCGTAAAGAACCTCGCCAAATTTGTAGAGCCTTCCAAGGCGGATCTCAAGACTACTACCAAGACCGCGATAACCGTAGAATCATCAAACCCGACGGAGAAAGATTTGGGAAAGAAAACCACGACGAAAAGTAAGAAACGTAAAGGTGCAATAGCAAATGTCGAGAGGAAAAAGGGAAAAACAGTTTCATCAAAGAAGAAAAGAGTCAATGAGAGCGCCTCAGATAGCAGTAGAGCAGAGCGTAAGGTTTCTATTCCATGTATATCTGTTATCTTACTTCTCGGCGCAGGCTTGAGGGAACGCCGCGAAAGGAAACGCGCGAAAAGGGCGGTGATAGAGCCTGGTCCTGAAGCATCAGACAAAGAGAATGATAAGAACGAAAGTTGCCAGACGCGGACAAGAAATAAGAAGCTACCGGCGGGGTTTGCCCTGATGCATGGATTCTCAGCCACGAACGTAGGGAAGGAGCGTCTGACGGTAAATGCCTCTTCTGAAGGTGTCATTGATGTTCATGGTAATRGTAGATAAAGCCACTGTCCGTCAACATCGGAGTTTTCGGAAAGGGCAAAGCATCAGCAAGAACAAAAGCCGTCAAGACCAAAATGTCTGCGAAAAAGAGTAAAAACGCGCTTCAGTGATTCGCTTATTGACTGACGGTGACGCCATGCTCCTTGCAGATCTTCAAATAGATGGTTATTTTTCCGAGTCCAAGTTTYTGAACAAGTCTAAGCGCGAGATTGTACCACCGGACAGGTCATCCATTGGCGATGCGAGCGCGTCGACTTCTTCTCGCAGCTCTGTGGCACACGAATTGTCCAAGGGGACGCAGAAGGTAACAAAGGCTGTAACAGACGCATGTGATGTYCCCAATAAAGAGGTCATGAGAGCCACTTCCAGCCCAGCAAAGTCCAAAGCATCGTCGATCGTCTGGGATATTGAACTCGGCAAGTCTCTCTGCAAGGACGATGGTTCTATGTCGAATAAGCGCAGTACGGTCATTCTTAATACCAGTCACCATGCCTGGGCAAAGGTCCTTTGCGAAAAGGACGCGGAAAAGACAGGCCCCACTGTCGGGTCGCAAGACGATAACGAAGCGCCCTTATCAATCGGACCATCACAGTCAGCATCACAATACATGATTGTGTCCCCTGCCATGCCAACGCCGGAGGAAGGGACCTGTTCAAAATACTTCCAAACTCATGAACCATCGACTCTGGAAGTGCAGGATAAGGTGGCTATGGAACCACTCGTTTCTCTGTGCTCTTTGAATGAGTCTAGTATTGGTACGGTTCAGGCCCCCGTGATAGGCGACCACGCGGAGAATACGAAATGTCTTGATAACATCTTCACACAGAACGGAAGCCACGACAGAGAGCCGGAGTTTATGCAGAATGTTCTCGAATGCGATCAACATATAGAGGCTGACGTATTTTCGTTGGAGACTAGAKATCATGATCTTCACATGGGCGAAAAATATATGAATTACGACGAGGGCGACGTTCTGGGAGATTTTGCTATCTTTGATGAGTATCAGGACCTGCACGATGACGATGGTCAGCGCGTATACGATGAAGAACTAGTYGTTGACCAGAATGGCGAGGAAGCTAGAAACCAAATATTGGAAGAATACGCCTCTTTTCCAGACGCGTTTGAACCTGATGGATACTCCCTGGAAGGTGATGCGTACTGTGATTGTTTTAATGACGCTGCAGGCCAAGAAGACATCGAGATGAAGGAATTTTGTGATTACTCCCGGAGTGAAAATTTGTTGCAAGGTGGCCGCACATACGACAATGACGAACCGGTTGTTTCAGATCCTGGACTTGTCAGCGGAACTGACGACGATTCAAATGAAGAACTAGATGCACTCCAAACGAATTGTTTTTCTCAAGGTCGAGCACTGCTTTTGGGATGCTCCGCACAAGGAAGAGCAACACCCAGCTACCGAGCATCGGCAGAAGTGGACGTTGTAAAGCACCTCCGGGATCACTGGCTTCCGCAAAAACTATAGACATGGGTATGGCAGAAACCTATAAATTACAGATAGAATTTACCTACTTGCATAAAAAGACCGAACGTACAAATACAATCCATACATGGTGTACATATATTCAATCGGAAGTCCTGCAACTTTTACACACCACACACAATGGGTATCATCCAATGATGCTACCTGTCACCTGCGATAGATAGGCTGCCCATACCTATCCAACTCAGCACCGGTATAGGGATCGTATCGCCTCCGTGAACGCCCAAAGAATCCCGATGAATGGGTGTTATAATTGTTATAATTGGGCGCGAGACCAAAGAACTGGCGAAGGCGTTGCGTCCAGGTTGGGCGGTAATATTGATAACCGTTCTGCTCAGAAAATTGATGATTATATAGCATGTTGAAGAAAAATGGACATACGGGTGCTACAACTACTGGTGATGTTTGGGGATGGACCATGACGACCTGGGGAGAACGATCGCGACGGTGGTGAGAACTGCTTCGATGGCGATGGTGTCCGTCGCTCTCGTGGCGTCGATGACCATGCTTGTGGCTGCTGCTGTGGCTGCGGCCGTGGCTATCGCTATGCCTCCGGCTATGTCTACGGTCGCGGTCATCATGCCTGCTGCTGCGACTGCTGGGACTTGAAGGCACATAGATGACGTTAGGCGCAAGTTGTTGTTGCGGTGAAAGGTAATTTGAAGGTGCTACGGGGGTGCCAGGGTATACAATGGTCTGGTGCGAGCCTGCGGGAGGGTAGTATGCCATGCCAGCCATGATGGGTGGATGGGAAAGCCTTGGCGATGGGATTATTTCACACTTTATAAGGGAAGGACAAGCGCCGGCAATATCATTCAGTGTCACAACGTAATTTTATGACTAGGGTCACCGCATATCCGGACCTGCGAGACCCGCGGCCGTGGACTGAGGGCTGTGTTTACTCCATATCCTGAAAATCTCCTTCATCGAGGTCATGCGGCTGACGTGTACAGCTCGTGTTAGTCCTGCCCCTGAGATTGGCTCTGATTGATTTCTTACCTCTTTTGGTTCCTCGTCTTCTCCATACTGCATTGTGTAATCAATGTGACTGACAACCATCTCTACAGAATCCGTAGATGTCAAATCAAGCGGAAGGAATGACACTAGCGGATGGTCTTCAATCTGAATTCCTCGTCAACCTACTTGTTTGAGTGGCAGTAGGAGAGCATACGAGCTGTACGATGGCATGATTCAGGGCATGGAAGCGAGGATTGATCGCATGGCCTTCTCCGCCCTTTTGTGATAGTAGGAGAGGATCGGGATCCAGATATCTAATAGCTATATTAACACATGACGCCTATCTTAACGGACTCGCATACCGAGCAATATCTCTCCGGGTTTTCAATGCGTTCTTTGCACTATTGGAGGCCTCCTCTGGATTCGACGAAACAAGRTCCATCTTTGACATGATATTAATCCATGGAATTTCAAGATTCACCATGGCTGACATGGCCGATAGGACTCCGCTGATGTCACATTTTTAGACAATGACCGTGGAGCACGTCAAGGGCCTACCTGAAAAATTTGTACTTGTCTTCCATAAACTGCGATTCGACCAGGTACACCGCACAGACGCGTATGCCTAGCATTTGCAGGTGCTTTACCAGGGTAGGCAGGAATGGGTGATGCGTATAAAGCTCAATTTGCCCTAATACGCGTTATTACGCTCCTTCGTATCCGAAATGGCTCACGTACCGGGGCAGTCAAAAATGAGATACTCGTCATCGTAATCTCCCAACTGTTCGTCGAGCCAATCGATGTTTTCCAACAAATATCTGGTCCAAGCGTTGGCACACACAAGTGCAGTCTGCGCTTGCTGATGTACTTACTCACTCAAAGCAGTATACGAGTCCGCCATTGGGGCCATAGCCGAGCTCTCCCATTACATCGTCGAGACTGACGAGATCTTTGATATCAATTACAGGGTCGTGCTCGAAACTGTCCGGTGCGGCTGCAGGGTCTAGATTGACGAGATGGCCTGTGCGCTTGCTCATACGAAGATGTGTTAGGAAGGAAGCTGAGAAGGTGGATTTCCCGGCGCCTGCTGGGCCAGTTACGAGGACTGCATAGCGCATGGTGAGTCGGACCAACTTAAACAAACAACTCCTGTAACTCATGTCGCGCCCGCCCATTGACCCAGAGAAATCCCTCTCAGGCATTACCGTCGACCCTGTAACTCTAGAGCGCGTCGTCCCGGAAAGCCGCCGTCCAGATGGCAGGTATCCTAGATCATCATGTTACCTGGTCTTTCGCCTGACCCTGCTCCAGCGTGCGCAAAGAACTTAAAATCCGTCGAGGATTTACACCCCAGGAGGACGTCCGTCGGTTCAGGGGCTCGAAACAGCAGCAAATGGATGCCAAGGCCCTGCCCAAGGGTCATATCATCGGCTGGGCGCCACCGTCGTCCGCCACGCAAGCGGCCAATGAGCCTGCGAAACCCCTAACAAAGAGCGCGAAAAAGAATGCTAAGCGGAAAGAGAAGAAAGCTGAATTGAAGAAACCCGAGGAAGCAGTACCAGAAAGTTGGGATGATGATGATGAAGATATCCAAGACACCAAGGGACAGCAGAACACACCAGATGAACAGGATTCTGGTGCACTTGCAGAGAAGTTGGAGAAGCTAAAGGTTACGCAGCGGGACCCTGAGTCTCCCTCTCCTTGATGTCTAGAGGGTGTATTATTGAGCATGTATGTACGAATATCAGCCGTCTTAGGACGCGCTTGGCATGGTATACAATAGTTGCTACATGTACGTTAGTTTCTTATACACAATTATCAATACCCAAAAGTCCCTATCTATGTTTGCTCAGCTTCAAATGGTGGTGGAAGCGTTGGCGATGAACGACCGGATGGAGTTGGTGTAGGCTTAGGATGAATCTCCATGCTAGCGATAATTAGCACTACGAAGGCAAATAAAGTTACTGCGGTCGGGTCAATCGAAYGTTAAACCGGGATACAAATACGAAACTGACAAACAGTCCTGCGCATATTTTCCCATTTGACCTCCTCGATGTCCGCGCGCAAGTCGCTGATGGAAACAAGGGACTTGTTAAGCAGTTCCTACAATGATGGTTCGGGACGAAATCATATCCAGGACACTGGCACCAACCTCTATTGTGATGTCCTCACGCTTAAGCTCATCCTTTGCCTCGTTCTTTCTACTGTCGAGCTCCATCTGAACCCTGAGTATTTCATTAAATGCAATTCCGAGGCATCTAACGGAAATACAAACTCGTGTTTCATCGTGCCGAGATCCTCTTTCATTTTGACATCCAGYCTCTCAACCTCTCGTCGCATCGCATTAGTCGCGGTAGATATAGTAGATGAATTGTTCTTGAAACTTGTCGTTATTTCGCCTCGCAGCTCGGATAATGCCGCACGGAATAAATAGGCTTGCTATAAATTTCATTGAGCAAGTTGCAGAAGTATAGTCAAGAAACAGACATTGTCGAGATCCTTGKTAGTCAAACCCTCTCTCCGGACTTTCCCAATGCGGTCTACGAGCAATGCTCTCGTAGCTCGCATGAGACTTCTTGCGGTTGGGGTTGGGAAAGTCTTTTCTAGCGCGGCAAAGAAGGCATGTGTGTGGAAGGGTGGTCTGGTGGACGGCCGCGGATCGCTATTTATAGTAGATGGCACGCTTGATCTGACGAGAGATTTGGACTGTTCGTCTGTGAGCATCGCGTCGCCAAGCGTCGGAGGACTTTCGAACGACGAACTTGAAGCGCTGCTATGCGAGCTGGCATCCGCTGAATGGGCCACAGATATGGCCATATTGGGTCTGGGCGGGTCGCCAATGGGCTGCTGGTTGTGCGCTGCTCGACGCCGGACATGGAGAATGGGATGTGGGCGACGCAGCCATGGAACAGAGCGTAGCATGCTCAAACCGTATTTGGCATTATTTGTAGTATGTACTACCATATACTATGCTGCCACCTTGTAGCCTGCCTGTGCGCCAGCCCTTGCTTTGCACCGTTCCAGGTATGCCTTTAGGTTCGGGAACTCATCCAATTCAACTCCAACCCGATCGTGCACCCCAATCCATGGGAAGGTTTTGATGTCGGCAATTGAAAACTTGCCCTTATCTGGTCCAGCAAGGTACTCGCGGTCCTTCAGATGCCCCTCGAGCACGCCGTACAACCTCTTTGTCTCGTCAAGATATCCTATGGTTGTTGATGAGAACATATTCAGAATTCCATCAAGTCACCTACTCTTCTTCGCATAGGGAATATCTTCGGCGGAATACCTAGTAAAGTGTGCAACTAGAATTTTGTGTTAACATCAGGCAGACGATAGCACAAGTATATAAGTTACTCACGCTGTCCGGTCATAGGGCCCACGCCACCGTGCTGCAAGGAAAATGATGTTAACATCAATCTGGTAACAACGGAAGTACGTACTGTGAAGAAGGTCCATTGCAACATATCGCTGTATGAATTGGCTTCATGTACGGGATCAAACCAAAGGTGGTGATCCTTGTCATAGTGCTGGGCAACGTAGAGCAGGATGGCCGACGTCTCAAAGACGACTTGGCCATCTCGCTTGTGATCAACAATGACGGGAATGCGTCCATTGGGGTTCAGCTTAAGRAACCACGGCTCCTATGGCAAGATTCGCAAGGACAGAGAGAACAGCGTAGATAAACGCACCTTCTGCACGTTGTTGGACAGATCGATCTTAACTGGTCTAAACCATTGATCGTCAGCGCGTCTTTATGGGCCATAAGTTCCCAAATCTCACTCGTAGGCGAGAGACGGATAAACAAGCTTCAATTCCTCCAGTAGGATAGAAGTGGAGAAGCCATTGGGAGTCGGAGCAGTATAAAGAGTAATCGTTCTCGTATCGTCAGACATGTGAGAGGATGGCTTGGAACGGGCGGGGAGCCCATATATATATAAGGACGTCGTACTAGTAGCTACGGGCGCTGGGCCAGCGAATCTAATTATCGATTGACACGAGGCCGGCATATGACCAATGCCCACTTTCTCTGTCATCATTACTTTCCACTCTCGGAGGGTGTGTAGTCAAAATTAGCACCGACCGTATTCCCCCTGAAACGCTTTCTCATATCCAACTGCACACATATCAAGATTACGAAGCAATTCGGATTGCGCAATACGCACCATGCCTCGTTTGCACTCAAAGGTGGCCTTTCTCAGGGACTGACACTCTTCTGGGAGATCCGAGGCATGGTTTCTGAGGCAGTCTGAGGGGAGACGGTTGTCGTTGCGGACACAATCTGAGTGGAGGATGCAGTCCTTGAGTGCAGCGAGCAGGGTCTGGCAGGACGAAGACATGGCGGCTCACGTGACGCCGTCTCGAGGTACGTTTCTGGCGTGGTCCGGGGTCCCTTGACTCCGTTGACCCTTTCGCGCGCCAGATGCTAGAACGATTGATAATCACCCAAGGACTTACCACATAGTGAACACAGAATGACAGCGTGGTTTCGGGTCTGACAAATCTCATCATGTATTGCATATGGCCTTCCTTTTTTTGTTTCTGTTTTCTGTCTGAATCTCCCCATAATTTTGGGGATCTGTCCCCAATCCGAGTCCCGATTCCTTGGGCCGTGCGCGGCCTTCACATGACTCTGAGCATCGCACGCCTCGCGAACAGGGCACTGCTCTCCGTCTCTGGCGCACACGCCGCCGACTTTCTCAATGGAATTCTGGCGACTGCCGTAAGAGACACCCCAAAGCGCCCCGCATTCTCCGCCATTCTCCACGCCCAAGCACGTCCTCCATTCCTCACTGGTCTCCGAGACTGAACGCCATCTATAGGGCAGAGTTTTATACGACGTTTTCTTGTACTCGGACACAGACAACRCTGGTCAACAAGGTTTTCTCTTAGAGTATGATTCGCGCCCTTCCGAGGCACCGGCTCTACTTCCGATGCTGAAGAAATACGTCTTACGCTCCAAGGTCAAGATTCGCGACGCGACAGAACAGTATGACGTGTGGGCAAGCTGGGGTTCTTCTCCGGATCATTTGGCACGAGAATGGCAGTGGGCTCCGAGCGGCGCGATTGAGCCTGTGTGGAATCATGCCGATGTACAGTGGCCTTGGGGGTCGCAAGATCGTACACTCATCGATAGAAGAGCTGTGGGGTTGGGCAGTCGGTTTCTGGTAAAGAACGGGGACAGACGTGAGTGTCCCATTCTGCCATTTTCAACGTATTGACGCGATATAACAGCACAGAGCGCCTCTACGCATGACATTAAAACACCGGACGACTACACCCTCCATCGTATCTCGCTTGGAGTGCCCGAAGGTCCCATCGACATACCACCAATGCATGCCTTTCCAATGGAATCTAATCTCGACGTCATGGGTGGTTGTAAGTAGGCACATTGTGCAGAAATTTGTATTGATCAAGTTGCAGTGGATTTCAGAAAAGGATGCTATGTTGGCCAAGAGCTGACGGTGCGGACATACCACACTGGGGTGGTTAGGAAGAGAATCTTTCCTGTTGTTATACATGACACCCACACAACGTGAGTCAATTTGCRTCGAAGGTGTATTTCTAATTACGCCCTGCAGTGCTCCTGAAAATGTAATGCTGGATACATCCGCGCCTCTGTATCCCTCCGACCTCGACATTCGCCCTGTGGTTCTACATGAAGAAGAGAGCAAAAGCAGTCCACGACCCCGTGGCTCAGGAAAGCTTTTGACATCATTACAAGGAGTTGGATTGGCATTACTCAGATTGGAACATGTCGAGGCCGTCATGCAAGGAAAGTTGCAGTTGCAAATAGTTGACGAAAGTGGAAAGATAAAGGCGGTGTCTCCAAGGCGGCCCCGTTGGTGGCCCCGTCAACAAGTCGGGTCGGAGTAGACACTAGAAGTCAGTTAGACTTGGGTGCCTCAACCATGACTGACGTGAAAACGTAGTCCCCGTCGTGGCTGACAGAGACGTGAATTTTAACGYCGCGAGACTGATACAAGAGCTGGGGTTTCGTATTTTTGCCAGCGTTGCGATACGTGAAGTCCTTCCAGGTGGGCCGGAGTGCAGGAAACATAGCCTTGTAGGCAGCTTCTTTCACAGACCACCTATCTAGGATGTAAATACAAGCCAGTAGAACCATTTTCTCGCAAACTTACCGCACAGCGAGGAACCTCGCGCGTGCAAACGGAACCATGCTGGGTGGCAAAGCGTTCCAGTCAGAGAGCTCTTGCGGGCTGAGGATCCGTGATGCAAATTTGTGCGAGCCTCGGCGGTGAATAAGGGCGAGGATGCGAGGAACGTAGACGACATCGACGCCCATGCCAAGGATTGACATGGACGTTGTGACCAACCTTGATTTCCAATCTTTTATCTTATCTGCCAACACTCATGGCTATATCAACTCTCTACGTCGCTGCTGCCACCAATAGGTTCTCACACACGGCCGATGTGTCCCCGGACTCACTCGTCGCGTTCGGTTCCTCGAGGCTCATCGCTTTATGGCGTATCGTAGTATGACTCTTCACCCAAGTCTTACTCCTTGTTCATGTTCTCGGTAGGAAGGAGAGGACACCAACGTCCAAGAGACACTGTCGGGTCACGAAGGGATCGTAACCTGTGTTCGGTTCGCCTCGGAACACCTGCTTGTAAGTGCAGACGATAAAGGCACAGTCATTTTTTGGAGAAGCGCCAATGGCCAGGTGTGTGCCCAGATTCACATTGCTGGGACGCGGAAAGATGGTGATTTAGTGGAAAATTGCGTCGAGGACGGAAGCACATCCCCAGTCCATTTCCTCTCTATGCATTTACCATGACTGTCTCGTAACCGGCTCTTCTGATGCCACGGTAAAAGTCTGGAGAATCGATAATGGTAGGCTATCCGGACCTTTGCAACAACGATTTGTTGATGATGCACAGACAGTATGGTACAAATCCAGACGCTGCCTCAGGGGAAAAGATATCCCTTGGCTCTCGCAGCGACGCATCTTCCCAATTCCAAGGGTGCGCAAAATCCTTGCTATCCCGAATATCATATCGTATTTATAAAATTTGGCAGCTACTATCCTATCTATATCTGGAACAGATAAAAATATCAACATATGGATTCGGTCATCGGGCGATTGTGTGAGTTGCCCCGAWAGTTCATCCTTGCGTGACTGACGTGAATCCAGTTTGTGCATGCCGCATGCCTTGCAGGTCATGAAGATTGGGTCAGAGATCTAGCATTCAGGCCTCCCCCGGATGAGGGGCAACCTCTGATATTGGCCTCTGCCTCCCAAGACGCTACCGTACGACTTTGGCGGATTGAGAATATCTCCAGCGAACAATCTCAGTCGCATATAGCATCCACGGAACTTAGCGACGAATTGCTAGACACTTTCGAAGCATCACTTGCAGACATAGGCGATGCGGAAGAGGGCGGTAGACAAATCTCCTTAAAACACCATATCTTGACTGTCAGACATGAGTTGGGCAGGCAAGTCACCTCTTGACTCTTAACACCCACCTTCATTCAATTTGGGGTTCTTCTAAGTTCTCAGCGATTCTCCGTCACTCTAGATGCCTTGCTGATTGGACACGAAGCTGGTGTTACGTGCTTATCGTGGCGGCCAGCACAAAATTCAAAATCTGCTCCTCCAACCCTGCTGTCAGCGTCAACTGATTCGTCGGTTATCATGTGGTCGCCATCTGCAGCGGTCACACACGCAGATGACGGAACAAATGATATATGGACAAATCGCCAACGATTTGGCGATGTTGGAGGACAAAGATTGGGTGGATTTGTAGGGGCTGTTTGGGCTCAAGGCGGAAATGAGGCCCTGGCCTGGGGCTGGGCTGGAGGATGGAGAAGGTGGAGATTCAACGGTCCTACGAGTAATGAGAGTGAAGAAATATGGGATGAAGCCGGTGCAGTCGGCGGGCACAATGGGTCCGTCAGAGGTCTCTCATGGAGTCCCGGGGGCGAGTATTTGATCTCTGCTGGGTGCATTTTATGTTTTTTTCGCCCTTTACCTGTGCTCAACGGTCTGCAGCCAAGATCAAACAACCCGTATACATGCTCCCATACGGGACGTCAGGAACAACACATACTGGCACGAGATTGCACGTCCTCAAGTCCACGGTTATGACCTTCTCGACGCAGTGTTCATTGATTCGCTCAAGTTTGTCAGTATCGCAGATGAGAAAGTAGCCCGAGTCTTTGAAGCTCCTCAGAGTTTCGTTGACTCGGCGGAAAAATTGGGTGTAGCTAAATTTTCGGCTGAAGAGGTACGAGGGACCTACGTAGATGGGCGGGGGATTAACATCACTACACCCTTAGCATATTCGAGCGGTGGCAGCAAATGTTCCACCCCTAGGCCTTTCGAACAAGGCTATTGTGGATTCAGGTTCGATTTTTTCTACACCCTTTTTCCATCTCTTTTATCGCCATATGAAATAGTATCGGAAGGGAGCGTCGTGACTGCTTCGCGACGTCCATTTGAAGGCGAATTAGCTGCCATTACTCTGTGGCCAGAGGTCGAGAAAGTGTTTGGACATGGGTATGAGGTATTTATGCACACATGGGCTGCCTCTGGCATTTGCGCTAACCCTTCTATCCTCGTTATGTCTGCTTAAGTCAATGACGCTGGGCGTATCAAGTTCACGGCATCTCATAGCCACAGCTTGCAAGGCAGCATCGGCCGAACATGCCGTAATACGACTATATGATGCTCAGACATTCAGACCTGTTGGACAGCCTCTGTCAGGCCACAACTTGACTGTAACGCGTATTGCATTCAGCCCCGACGACCGATATCTCCTGTCCGTTTCAAGGGACAGAAAGTGGCGATTATTTGAGTCCCAAGAAAGCAGGGGTAGGTTTTCATGGGGCATCCTGACGTTAACTCACCAAGAACAGGATATGTAGCCGTGGCGGCAGACAAGAGTCACGAGCGTATAATTTGGGACTGTGCATGGTCTCATGAAGGTGATTGCTTTGCAACAGTATCCAGGGACAAGACGGTACGCAGATTTACATACGTTATTTGTAGATCAAAAATAACATTTATATAGGTCAAAATATGGGGGCGCGTGCAAGACAGCAAGTGGGAGGCCGTCGCCACAATTAAAACCAATTCTGGTGCAACCGCTGTAGATTTCGCAGCTCGGGATGCGCATGGAAGGCATGTCTTGTATCTCTGTCTCGTTTGATATATATGACATGCAGACATAGGCGAAAGCTGGCTGTTGGCTTAGAGAYAGGCGAAATATCGATATACACTAATGACGAGCAAATTACTGATTGGCGCTTGTTCATAACAAAGTCGGCGCAGATCTCTCTTTTTCCCACAAATTTCTAACATTTTGACGATTAGGTCAGTACATGTCGATCAAATTCATAGACTAGCCTGGCGGTCGAGTCCAGATGGGAACTCAGAATTAGCAAGTTGTAGCGAAGATGGTACACTGAAAATACTAGGCGTCTTGGTCAATATGAACTGAATATAATGTTTGAAATGATTACAAATAAAACACAAAAATCTGCTATACAGTGGAGAAGTTCTGGTAGGCTCTCTGGTAACGACACAGCAGCTGAAACGGAAGGGTATAACACAAGGGAATCATACTGCAAATATACAGAAAACAGAGCAAACGCGCAATGAGACAGGGATGTTTTAGTAAGGATACAAGAACACGTTGGATATTATTTTAGACAATGTCACGCAGACTCATAGGAACTTCAGGCTGTTGGACGTTACCACGTTGCCAGCGCCGATAGGTTCAAAAGACACTTACGCATTTGATCCTATGCAGGAGCGCAATTAGTCTAGTCAACTGTTGCAGATAAGAATATAGCTTACTTGTAGAAACATTCTATAGAACGCAACATCTCGACATCGCCACCTGTAGCGGTCACAAAATTAATAACAACCCCCGCGCGAGAGTAATTAGATGCGATAGCAGGTGCCACTCTGATTGACAGCTTAGATATTCTTAACGGGCCTGAGCTAGAAATTTGGCGCACCGGTGAGCGTAGTCTTCGACGGCTTTAGGTAGGTCTGTCAAGCAGTTGTAGTTATTACGATCTCAGCTCGTGTATATATACCGCACCGTAATTGATAATGAGTGGAACGTGTGAAACCTCAGGCGCCTTGACTGGAACATCATAGACAACAAGGACTTTGACAGAGGACTGCCTCAGGATGGAATTCGTAGTTCTAAATTTGTTTAGTGCGGCGAGCTTCGTGGCAGCATTCATATCACCATGCTATACTGCATAAGTTTCGGAAAGGTTACTGGTTGTGATTCACTCACCAATGGYACAGCCTCGAAATTTCGACTAGCTAGCTTATATACCACTGCGTCTAGAGCAGTCATTCCACCCACGTGCACAATAGCTTGCTGTATATCCACGTCGTCGAACAAGTCAGCTAGCGCATCCAACTTCCACTCGCGAGCTTGAGCAGTCTCTGGATTTGACGCGCCCCTGCCAGACCCAATAATGCCAAGCCCTCCTCCAGCATTAGCAACATTTTGATCGGAACGGCCAGAGCCCGTGGTGAAAGCGAGATATAAGTAATACTGTCGTAGACCGCGCGAGCTCTGAGTGGTTTCGGGGTGGCTGGCATTCCCATCTCGTCTAACTAGCACTCGAACAGGCTCCCGGAGGTGAATCGCAGTAGCCAGATTGAGCACATCTTGTGGAACAGTATTTGAGAATAGCGCCGT
Organism: Amanita brunnescens Koide BX004; assembly: GCA_001691785.3. NCBI lineage: Eukaryota > Fungi > Basidiomycota > Agaricomycetes > Agaricales > Amanitaceae > Amanita > Amanita brunnescens. Next base: position 30,826 of record JNHV02000026.1, on the reverse strand, counting down.
CTGACGTTCTATAGATCCGTTAGCCTCAGGATTAGGAGAGGGAATTGCAGTAGAGAAGCGTCGAACTGGTCCTTGGAATGGCACGGTCACAATAGTATTTGAGTCGAATCCAGAGGTGATGGATTGAACGCTATTGGAAGATGTACTGGGTGTGATAGAACCAAGTGGACGTGAGCGAGGGGGAGGCAAAAGCTTGACGACATTAAGAACGTAATCATGAAGATTGCGGGCAATTAATTGATCGACTTCGTCAAGCACGAGAAATCGGACTTCAGAGCCAATCAAGCCCCCTGGCACAGTGAATAACGCATGGAGTTTTTGCGGAGTGCCACATATGATGTGCGGTACGTTCTGATGCAAGGCACGAAGCTCCTGGCTGAGATCACTGTTGGCACTCACTACTCCTACCCCAAGAGCAGACCGGATGCCAATAGGGCCGCCTAGATCTCTTATCATGCGCTGAGCTTGGGTTGCTTGGTCAACTGTGGTTGAAACCATAATAGCAACCGGTCCTCGATTGGCCTGGCGACCAACAGTGGATGTCAGAGCAATCTGTATTGCTGGGATGACATAGGCAGCTATCCTCTCCTGGGTTGGTGGTGCTTGAGCAATGATATCTGCCCCCCGTAACAAGAAAGGGAGAGCACGTTGCTGTATTTTGTTAGGAGGCCCCAATCTATGACGATATCAGTCGGGTATAAAGACACCACAAGTGTATCTTACCCGTACTTAGTTAGTGATCTGAGTAGCTCTGGGGCGAGAGGTAACTGTTCCCATTTGGTTATGACTGGGCCGTTGTCACGAGAAGAGCCATCCAGTTGAATTTCTGAAGCCTGCATTTCCAGTATGTCAGGCATAGTAAAAGTAATATCTATGGGCTGCTTACAGTTGCAGATTCACGGCGAAGGACAGCAACAGAGCGGCGCTTATCTCGGGCTAAAGGATCCTGGCGTACGAGGGTTGATTCGCCTGGGCGCATGGGCAGATCTAAATTACCAGCCGACCAAGTCCGGAGAGGTGGATTTGGGGAGCGAGGAGATGGCCTCAAATCCTGTCGAGGTAAACCATGTCCGAGGACCGGGTGGCYGGTGATAATTGAAGGCAACATCTGGTTCGGAGATAAGTCAGGCTGTGGAATGTTGGTATTAATGACAGAGTTGCTCCGCAATTCAACATTTGCGTGTAATTGCTGGGTCTGAAGCGCGAGTAATTGACCAACAGAGGAAGTTAAAGTATTAAGACGCTGGGATATTGTCGTGATATCATCTGATGCAGGAACTTGGTTTGGAGCAATATTGCCAATAGATGGTCGCGGGGCAGTAAACTGCGGAGATAAATTGTTTCCATTAAAGCTAGTAGATGCAAACGGGTCCTTGAACTCTGGCTGAGTATTTGGAACCAGAGCACGCTCCAAAAGCAAGTTGACTTTCTGGTGAACTTCGCCAAGATCGTGCTGTATTTCCAATGCGAACGTTTCGCAGCGACGGAGGCGATCTAGCATATCGCGGATCAAAGGGGATGCTTTTAGCTGAGCGTCAAAGCCACTGATTTGATTATCATGGGTCGTAGAGAAATGACTACCTGAATCCAAGGAAGACACCGGAGATGCAGAATGAAATCCACTAATTTGAGAAGAGGCGCCATTGAAGTTGACAGATATGGGTGGTGTGGCGCATTTTTCACGGTTATACTGCAGGGAGCGGATAGTAGATCCTGATGTTTGCGTTTTCGTCCCCGTTACGTTAGGACTTGATGTGTTCTCCCCTAATTCGATGTCGGTGGAAACCCCTGTCTGCGAGGTTGAATCGAACAATGTCTTCGGCTCTAATGCGTTGTATTGTTTCGAGTTACCCAGCTGCCGGTTGACTGCTGACGGTTGAGATGTGTCGAGCGGTTCCGGTGATTGAGCGAGGAGATAATCACGTTTCGCCGACAAGGAAGGAGAAGATGTGATAGAGCGATATTCTGAAGGGGAGATGGACAAGGACGAGACAGAATTCTGGTCTTGTTCCCTAAGTTCTTGCAGCTGGCTGCTAAACCGCAAACCCACACCGCTCTCTTCACCACCACGAATGCCTCCCGGAAAGAATGGAACGGAGGCTGGATTCAATGTAGCACTCCTTGCCATGGCAGAGCAAGGGAACGCTGATGTTGCGCGACAATTAGTGGTCGAAACTAGTTACAACGTTCATGATGAGTCGGTGAGCCAAAGTCATGAATATAAAAGGATGCACGGCAAAGGCCTCACCTCTAAAGGCTCGGTTACTGGGCGGTTGCCATGCAACTAGGAGGATAGTACAGCAGGATCCACCTGGCGGTGGGACAATGAGTGGAGAGGGACAAATGAGTCCAACTTCAGCGTCCCTGGGATCGTTTTACTCATTAAGTCGCCGAGTAAGCCCACAGGGCACATTAGACGATCCTATTTTATCTCGTACGAATACACGCCATGGACATTATGCTACACATTTGGCGAAGGAAATACCGAATATTCGATGGCGATCAGCCCGACATGTCATTGCTACATCTATAACCTCTTCTGTACGCTGCTTCTCGAGTGGTCTAGTAAATGTTCAACATGAGGCATGCTGAGTATAATTTCATTTACCTTGCGCTTTGTAGTTCATCCGGCCCATTCGTCTTGGAACTCCTCTTCTTAATTTCTGAAATTCGTCCTAGGGCCCATGATCAGGGGGCTTCGTGGTAGTAAATTTGGCTCACTATCAACGATGTCCTGTACCTCTGGAAGGTCCGTTGGCGTTATCGATACCTACATCCATCCAGGCCCTTGGAGTGACAACTGAGCGATTTGAAATGACTTACGACAAGTTCGCAGCCGTCTAATTTCTTACCGTGCAACCGCAAGGCGTTTCTAGCTCCCCGGTAGTCCTTGAATTCGATGGTGGCGTATTGACGATCCTTGCTCGTGCGTACATTTTCGGGGACCGCAACGCCTATAATAATGGCCTGACCTCGGCTGCACCGAAGTTGTATACGGCAGACCTTCCCACATTTCGAGAAATATTCATGTAGCCGATGTTCGCTAATGGATGGGTCAATCTACAAACGGCGATTACCCCCTATACGAGAGGAAATTAAATGCAATTGCACTAACATTACCAACGTACACAAATGTGTAGTCCCATCTTTTTGGTTTGCCTAATGCTTCTCTTCGATGACTCCGCTTTGCTGCATCTTTGACAGCACCTCGCTTCGTTTCAACGTCGCGAGATTTACTACGCCTCCTTTGTTTAATGGATTTGCCATTATGCTTGCGTGTCTGCTGTTTTGCGGGTCTTAGGAAATCGAGGAAAGAATGTTTGGACACTGACTGATCCTGTCGAGTTCGAAGAGAGGAACTCGGAGCTCACGTCATCATAAAGATTTTGGCAACCGTATCGCATGGATGAGTGTCGGTTAGAAACCAGTGTCGGAATTCAAAGCCGAATGTACAAACAGACCCGGAGCTGATCTCAACTCGGGCAGGGGATCAAATCAGGCTTATATAGAGGTGGGCGGCCTAAATTGCTTCGTGGCCAACCTGCTTTGAATCAGTTGATGGTTGCCTGCTTCAGTGATCCACTAGCTTAAGCGCCTTTCCTTTGTGACAGCATCAACGATGTGACCATTGTGTCACAGCAGCATGATGTCGCGGCATGCTCAGCTGTACCGCAGAATCCTGAATGAGCTCAGAAAATCGGTATGTCATTGCCAACTACGAGCTGCCTTTCATTGAACCTTAATTCAGGCTATTACGCCAGGCCGAAGGAACCAGGATGTCGCCGGGTATTTACGGTCAATAGTAGAGCAATCTCGAAAGTCGGAAAGTGCCCTTGACCTCGAAAGCGCTGTACTGTTCTTGCGCTCTCAAAGGGAGCACAAGGTAAGTTGACGTGATTTCTTTCCTATGTAATCTCACTTTCTAGGTCTTATTACATCGCTATAACCCTTCGTTTGACTATACGTCTGAGGAACGGATCAAAGCAACTGCGAACCGAGTCGGACTAGACATGCCCAAAATACCCGAGTCGGCATAAGCAGTAAATCGAGATCCCTGTTTGCTTGCTTTGATAATAGGACGGATTGCCTGAGCCTTCTATGCTTTCCTGGTCAACGCCAAGCGCATATTCATAACATGAAATATCATTCACGACGCTTCACAGAGGTGTCCATTTGACAATACTGAATCCGTCACAACTTCATTTAGAAGCATTGTTGCACCCTGAAACCGAATAACAACCCAGAAGCGCCGACTGCGGCGGCATCAACCTTGCTTGAAGTAAATGGAATTCATAATGAACTATGCCTATTCCTTCTACTTGGTCACTATGGGTGCTGCAATTCCGTTCCCGTGCGCCTGACTGTTYCTTTTATACCATGGAACCGCCGTTCGCACTGCGTGGCTCCCCAGTCTTTCGCGATGGACATTACAGTGCCTCCGCGGGCCTTTTGACTCTCCAGCAACTCGACGAATTGATTTCCTAATATACATGACAACGTCTACCCTAATACTTCGTCTGAATGCGTCTTCTCGAACTGCATGTTTCTTTCCTCCACTTCGATCCTCATTTGGCTCTTTCCCCACTATCCAAGCTAAAACACCAACACAATCGATTACCAGCTCTTCTTGTTCTCCGTTGGTAGATTAAGCAAGTCATCCGTACGTGTGAAGTGGCTGAGCGCGGTGCCAAATCGCGTTGAACTAGCCCACCGACCTCTGCACACTCCTGATGGACATCAGTGAGTTTGGACTCAAAGATCAGGCATCAAGGGTGCCTCCACGCTAGCACGTGGAGCAGGATACAGTACTAGTGTGGTGCCAGCCACGTTGGCCGGGTTGTCCCTCGTCTTCTATGCGTTGGCATGAGTGGTGGGTTGTGCTGTGGTCCGTGGCTGGCAGAGTGGGAAGGTGAGTGAGTGGGGAGATGGTAGGGGCGTTAGCGGGCGTACCTGCCTCAGTTACCGCTGAGCGCTGAGCGCTAGCAACAGAATTTTAGCTGATTGCAATCCCTATCCTCGTCTGCTTCGCGACTGTATCATCTCACGCCATGCTCCTGGGGCTTCCGTGGACAACATCGTACACTTAGTCCGTCGCATGCAAATGAACCAATCACGTTAGAAGTCATTGCACCGGAGTATGCTCGGTCGGAGTTTCTCTAGCACCCTCGAAACTGCCCTTTGCACCTCACTTCTGCGCACGACTTGACTAGTGAAGCCATTCGCTAGACTGTCGATATCGGCAAGCAACTGGTACCATCAATATTGAATTCATGATGCACGGCACTGTTTATGACATATGTGCATAGATATTCCCTTATAAGTCGTACTGTTCAATGATAATTCATTGAATTGTTAATTCCATTTATTATTCTGTTCGGCGTATCGCATGCCGTACTGTCTGGCTACTCTTCATTCCTTCAGTCGTATCAAGTTATAAAAATGTATAAATGACGAATACGACTAGAACTCACAGAGACGAGACTTGTCTGAACAGCGTGCCACCCTAGTCAGCAAATTTTCCAGCTTCAAGTCGAGAGCCTTTGCTGCGCCTCTTAGATTTGGATCGTCTACCAAGACCATGACAGACGAAGGAAGCTGGTAGATTATACTGGTTTTGTGCCTTTCAGGATCCTCCACAATCAATAATCGAGGAGGGATGTTCAATGCCGCACGGACATCGTGCTTCACGATGGTCTGTGCTATCAATGGGTTGCCTATGGTATAAACAACGATAGCAGGATGAGGTTTCCCTTCGTAAACGCTAAGCCACCGATGATGGTTTAATTCGGAAAAATACCTGACGACGAGTTCCATTAGAGGTGAATTGAACGCGGATCGAAGTAGCGTAAAAACTTACAAGAAATCGTTTCCTCCGCGGATATCATTCACTATCTTTTCAAGTTTCTCTCGACTATCCGCGCCTTTGAGCTTGGATATTATCTGGTCGGAGCCCTCTTTATTCACTGCTCTGTCCAAGCGAGCGACGAATTCAGCGAACGGCACAGATGTTTCAAATGTGACGAGCTGGGCTGAAAAAATCGTTGTAGTCTTCTTCATGGATGTTGTGGTTGAAGGGATTGAAAGGATACCAATATAAATCGGTTCATATTACGCTCGGCCAGATCTGACGCTAGCCATGTAAGTACGTCTGAAGGAACCTGACATGCGGAAAGCAAACTTGTCACAACAAACTATCACCGGAATGGCGGCCCACTTCGCTTCATTTTTGGAGTCCGGATATTGCCTAACTCTCCAAGATAATGCTTGCAGGCGGTAACAAGCGAAAAAGAAAACAGGGGATATTCAGCACGGATGAACTACTGAAGAAGCAGGAGCAGGTAGATCTTGAACAAATACCGGCAGATGATGAAGAGGAAGAGGACACGGACTCAGAGCCTAGTTCGGATTGCGGAACCAATGAAGACATGGCGCACACATTTTCCAGTATCACACCCATTGAACGAATACCCTTGGAAAGGAGGCCCGCGGAAAGCCACATAGATAAAAAATTAGCCAGTGCTCATATACAAGCACCGTTGTCGTTTTCGGGATTAGGAATATCAACTCCACTCCAAGCAGCGCTCGCGTCGATGTCCATAACAAAACCTACCGAAGTGCAAGCTTCCTGTATACCTGCTCTCTTAACTGGCGAGTTAACTACACCTATACACCGAGGTGCTTCTGACTTTCGTTCACAAAGGCAGGGACTGCATAGGGAATGCAAAAACTGGTTCAGGAAAGACAATAGCATTCGCTCTTCCCATCTTGCAGAAATTGTCAATCGATCCATATGGCATATATGCGCTCGTTCTAACTCCTACAAGGTGCATTTTCTGTCGTCCACGCCTTGAAAAAATAGTCAACTGTATCTGCAGGGAATTAGCATTCCAAATAGCAGAGCAATTTGCCGTTCTCGGCACTTCAGTTAGTGCCCGAACAGCTGTTGTTGTTGGAGGCATGGATATGATGGCGCAGGCCCTGGAGCTTGACAGCTTGCCRCATATTGTCATTGCTACGCCTGGCCGGATCGTGGATCACATTCGGAGTAGTAGGGGAGTTTGGAATCTTTCTCGAGTGAAATTCTTAGTATGCCACTCTTTCTCCCTGTGGGCGGCAAGGATGAACCATTACTATCTCAGGTTCTTGACGAAGCTGATCGGTTGCTGACACCAACGTTTACTCCTGAATTATCCCATCTGTTCAATATCCTTCCGAAAAGCAGGCAAACTTGTCTCTTTACGGCAACTCTCACGCCTTCGATCGATACACTTGCGAATGCCTCACCAAGGCCAGGAAAGCAGCGGCCTTTTGTGCACAGAATGACTGAAAGGTGATTATTTAGAGTGTCTCGCCAAGAAAACCGGTCTCTGACATATCTTAAGCATCGAGACCGTGGCTACCCTCAGACAATACTATCTCCTAGTCCCGTCGCATGTCAGGGAATGTTATTTATACTACTTTCTTTGCCATCCTCCCGAGTCAACACTACATCTGCGCAGGGCGCCTCCTGAGTCGGCAGATACCTCCCGGAAAATCCAAAAGACGTCAAAGAACAAAGTCAAAAAGACGGCAGAAGAAGAAATAGAACAGCCGCCGCCAACCATTATATTTTGTGCACGTGCAAGGACGGCTGCCTACCTGACTATTCTACTAAAAACGCTGCATATACGGAGCACGGCGCTGCATTCGCACCTTACGCAAAGGGAGCGTCTATCATCGCTTTCTTTGTTCCGAGCATCTGTTGTGCCTGTTTTGGTTTCGACGAACGTTGGAGCACGGGGGCTGGACATTGAAGACGTTGCGATTGTGATCAACTGGGACTTACCGTCGGAGCCCGAAGAGTATACGCACCGCGTTGGACGGACGGCGCGAGCGGGGCGCGGCGGTGTTGCTGTGAGTTGTGTGACAGAAAACGATGAAGAAAAGTTGCTGAGTATCGAGGGACGCATCAGTAAGTGTACAAAGACGGGGAAGATGGAGTGCTGAAAAAGAGCAGATACGAAGCTGGAGGAGATGCGACTGCCGGAAGACGCGGTGCTGGAGAAGCTGAACGCGGTGTCGACAGCGAAGCGGCTTGCAAACATGGTGAGAAAATGACGTGAACGCAGTGGCCCTGATTAATGATTGACGCGTGCCAGGAACTGCATGATTCCAACTTTGGGAAGCGAGAAAGGACACAGAGAATTAAGCGTCAGAGGGAGGCCTAGACCGCGAGGAAGAGAGTGGGAATAAAATGATCGGCACGGCCAATTAGGTAGCCATGAGTTGCCCGCTGCAACAACATAATGCTCCAGGGTTTCATTTCCGGTTTTAGCTCTACTTTCTCTTTCTTTCTGCTACCACCATGGACCAGTGCCCCGACTGGGACTCTGTCCTCCACTTTGTCGCTGACCCCCTTGACCTCGACCTGTCCGACAAGCGTGACGAGCGCCCTGCAAAACACTCCTTCAGCCACACTGCTCTCCAGATCCCTACCCCGCCGGTCAGTACCTCCCATCTGCATACTCTTCCATCTTCCATCTCTTATTATCCAGCATTCTCATGACGGCTCACCCGTTGTTGATGACCAACACGACGCTAATACTCTTGTCTCTGTCTCGACCACCTTCTACCCTGGTGCTCAGCACCATTCTATGCAGCCGGATATTGTTCTCCTGTCATCGGATAACGTCTTTTTCTACGTTTACTCTCACGTCTTGCTCAACGCATCAGAAAATGGCTTCAATTCCCTGCTTTCCCCGCTTCCGTCTCCCACCGTGGACCAAGAATTGATGATTACTGTTCCCGAAGCTTCTACTGTCCTAAACATAATTTTGCATGCCGTCTACAACATATCATGCGCGCATTATTCCCCTACTTTCTCTCTCTTGGTGAACGCAATTGATCGCCTGATGGTATATGGAATCAGTCCCAAGACGCAAATCACTTCGTCTACCCCACTACACGCTATTCTTTTATCATATGCGCCTCTCTTTCCATTAGATCTGTATGCGCTTGCAGCAGCGCACGACCTTTATGATTTGGCCGTGGCAACTTCGTCACACCTTCTATCCTTCCCTTTGGCTTCGATTTCTGACGACATGGCAGAGCGCATCGGTCCGATATATCTGAAGCGGTTGTTCTTCTTGCATTTTGGCCGTTCAGATGCCTTAAAGCGCGTGCTACTCCCTCCGCCCCATCCACATCCTCCGACCCCGTGGTGCGACTTTACCGAACAGAAAAAGCTGACGAGGGCGTGGGCTCTTGCTTCTGCGTATCTTGCGTGGGACGCACGGCCAGKTTTGTCGTTTGCTTCTGAGATCAAACCTTAAGCCCAGTTTCTCACTCTATACTAGATCTGTCCACTAGTACAATGGAATCGGCACTGCGTCCTTTGGCAGATCATTTGATATGTGAACAATGTCAAAGTGTCTTGCGCGAGAGGATCAAAAATCTTGTTGTACAATGGTCTGTTGTGAAGGTATAAGTTTCGGTTTTACATCGGATTTCAAAAAATAGTTAAATTCGCATTGCAGAGAACCATCTGAAATCCATTCCAGCCAGAGGCCAAAATGCAAGACTTAATTGCTGTCCTTTCCTTCTCATAGAACTTAATGCCGTCATCACTGTATAAACATTACCCTCAACGCTATTACAATGCATATTACTCTACGCTGTCGGTATCCCCCGGATTTTGTCATGGTTTCGCGTCGTTTTCGCATCTTCTGTATCATTAACATCGGCTTTTGTTAAGGATCATTACGAGTTCATATACGATGTAGCTCCCTTGTCTCGAATACACGTACCGAGATAGATGTATCCGTATCCTGTAACGTTTCCCACTTGAATCCGCCTTTGTGGTGGGACAACTTTGATATATTACATTGGATGGTATACTCATACATTGTTCAGCAAGCAAACTGGCTGTCATCGATGCTTGTCTTCGGCAAGAATGGCATCATTCAATTCATCCAACGGCGCCAACTCTTTTTTGTCCACCAAATCAAACTAAGTCATTGTAGATGAATAATCAGTTATTGAAAAATGAAGGAAGGCGCACCTCGTGGACGAAAAGGAAAAAATGGCGATAGCTCGTGTTAAGATGAGCTTAACAATGTCGAGACACATTAGTGCTTGGAAGTCACCGCAGACGCTCGAAATTACCTTCGATTCCCAAAGCACAAATATGATCAAAATGATTACTGTATATATGCGCGTATACCCTGAAGAGTCGACGGGTGATCGTTCTTACTGTGTCACGGAAATTTCTTGGGAAAGGGACGCCTGCCGACGCTGTCAGAAAACGGACCGGCCATTCCGACAAAGGACATTACCAATCTTGTTTGGGAAGATAGTTTCATCATCGAGAATGCCTTGTGTCCAATTCATCAACGCGTCCACATACTCGGGTGCGGGAAGCTTTGTGGGCCGTTTGAATTTGATGCCGTCCTCCCAGAGATACTCGTATCTACCGGACATGGGGTGAGATTTGAAAGACGGCGTTTACTAGCATACAGACCGCGGACCGGCGGACATGATGGGGCACTATCCATTTCAGAGAGATCAGCGCCTGCGAGGAGTGGGAAAGCTTTACACGCACTTCTTGAGGGGTGCAGAACTCGGTTATTGTCCCATACAGCATGTTGAGATGGTTAAAGAAATCCACCACTGCCGAAATTATTGGGTTAAAGGGATGGCGCATCAGTGGCGACGTACCGTGCACCGCGAGCCATTCGTTGGTATCTTCGCCATCTGGTAGTTGAACAGATTGCCGAAGGTTTCCAGAGCCCTATAATGACGTTACTATTAAGACTCTTGGCCATGGCGAAGATCGACTGACAAGCGTGGCTTCAGCATACTTTCGAAGTTGGTACTGTTTGGTACCCTCCGGTACATCTTTGCGCGGTTTGAACGTGCGCGTCTTGCCACTATAAGCTGTGTGGTTGTAGTAGGCAAGTATGGGTGACGGGGCGTGCTTACAGGTTGAAGAACGAAGACATGAGGAAAGCGGTGATTGCGATGACCGATAAAGCAGGGTCACGCCCCAACAGGGACACACTGCGGCGTTGACGTACTTAGCCACAGACATGTCTTGACCTCATGCGGTAAGTACATTTCATACTGACAAAAAGRCAAACGTAACAATTTTAGCTTCTCTAAATTCATATTTTCCTTTGACGACCATAGAGTTTCGGAGTGAGTACGAAATTAATGGCAGGAATTCTCAAGCGCCATGTGCATGTATTCAATGCCTCGAATGGGAACGAGGTTGCTGGTACATTTACTGGACTCGAATTACCATCCTTCTTTTCTAATCAGTCAACAGGCTCTTCCCGGGATCACATACGGTGTCTTTATCCATCCCAGCTTAATATCAATCGCGCGGTCGGGGGTCCTGCCGCGCGGCGGAAATCCCTCCTGGACGTTACGTCATTCGAACACTTCCTCCTGGTACCTAGAATCATACTCTTCGTGTTATGCGCCTTGAATACGAACTTATTCATGCAGACTGCGCCTGTTGCTATGTTTCTTACAACAGATTTTCCCCGCACAAGAGCCTACGCTGTAAACTATACTTACACATCCCTTGTTCGTTCGATTGCTTATTATTCCACCTCTAATTTGCTGGAACCATTAGGAAATGGGTTTGGTGGGTCGAGTTAGAGACCGCGACCTCCATTGCTGGCTGGGGACGATTTCACAGGGTTTGAAGCCGCTTATATCTTTCCGCTGAGTGAGGCGGATATCTTTGATCTTCTACATTGCTACTGATTTCTGTTAACCCTTTTGAAGTGGAACGATCTGGGCTATAAACGCTGCATTGAGGACCACAAGGTCAAGCCTGGAACAAACTCGGTTCAACGAGGCTTTCTATGTCTATCCACAGAGCATTGTATGTTTGATGCTATTCCGTTGGAATCAACCCCGATGCAAGATGTCATGATGTCATCCATTAGCATATTGCTCGTCTACAGCTCCCGACAATCTTGAGTCGGCTAGCAAGCTCAGTTTCAAACTGTTTCTTTCCTTTGGCCTGACCACCAGCCGCCTTCAGCGAGGTTCACATCAGGATCAAATTTCCTCTGGAGTCCATCATTCTTTCCAGCACCTTTAACATGTTAAGGGACACATTGACGAAAATGATCAAGTAATAAATTTGGAGAAGGGTTTACACTGGGTTTGCGATAAAAAAAATTGCCATGAGCCATGCGTTGGCAGTCACGATTTACAAAATCATAAATGCGATAGTTATCCTATGGTCAAGTTGGCGAAGTTCTTGTTTCATAGTTGTGTAACATGTCTCATTCTCTAACAAAAAGATGGTGCCAAAGTGTATCGGGGGTACGAAAGCACAGACTCGTCCCTACGTGCTCTGCAACTCTACTAGCTCTTCACTCGCCGCCAGCTCCTGTACATCCACTACCAACGATGTATCTCCTTGCAAAGAAAAAAAACACACCAATAAAGCAGGTGCAAGATCCACTTTCGGACCAATCACTACATCCTTCATTCTAACCGTCATGCGTCATGCCTACTAGGCCTTTTGTTCACTTCCTGCGACAAGACTCTGCTAGGAAATCAASCTGTATTCTTATCTCACATTATCTTATCAAGGGCTGGTACTTACCAGAGGCTGCACACCCTTCTCGAGCCTCATTCCAATTTTGCCTCACCTGCTGGTCCTAATCCTCCTATGGACGAAACTAGCGTCAAGGTACCTTTATCTGCAGTGCCTCATTCCTCATCTGAAGCATTACTGAAAGACGACGACTCCGTCAACGGTAAGTTTGCTGGCGCCGAGAAGTTGTCAGAGGTCAATGTAGAGGACTACGATGCCATTTTTTATGTCGGATATGGCCCCGTCAACATTAGACTCGCCTTCCAGATGTGATTCAAAATTGGAACGGCGAATGCTCAACTGACCCCGAACGTTTTATCAATCCAATAAAATTGTGGCAGTGGTTGCCATGGGCCTGCGTGGTTTTGGGTAATTCCAACTTATTTATGGCGCATATAGTGCTCTTTCGGCGCAGTCGACCGTGATGGCACTTGTCTGGAACAACTGTTACCGGTTTTCTCGAATGCTAAGGAAGAGGCAGTGGATAAGACAAAGGTAATGATTCCCGACTGCTGTTGCTGACATTCGGGGGGCACTCAAAACCATCTAGGACATTCCTTTTCTAGGAAGGCGGTAAGTTCAAAAAGGAATCATTTGCAGCGAGTCTTGTTGCAGGGGATAGTAACAGTGAATATGATATGTACAGCCCAAGCCAAACTCCCGCATCTGCTGTTCCACTCGGAAAAGCGATCCTCAAGGCTTTGCAGAAATAAGTATAAAAGAAAGTCTTGCCGAGAAGATTGTGTTTCATTTCAGCGAACGTACCGCGAGATAGGGATAGCCAATAGCGAAAAGCCAGTGAAATTTCAAATGTACACAACAGACATTTCCCATCCTTTTTTGAATGTGAATCCGTCCAGCGCATCTTTCGCGACTGTCGCCAGCTCTGGTGATTCAAAAAGAACCTGGGCCATTTTTGACCTGGAACCATCGTGGCCAGGTGTGGAAGACCAGGTAATTTGTGTTGTTTGGAAGCCTTGGTACCTGGTGGTGTCACCATTGGACTGCCACTGAGCGCGCAATTAGGACCAAGAACGCACTGTTGAAAGAGGACAGCTAGCATGTCGTCTGTGACTTCTTGAGGGAGGTTCGTGCACATCAGCCGTGCTGACGGTCGTTGTACTTGGGCAGGTACGGGAGGCGGGGCTTCTTGGGGCTCGGTAAAGACAAGCGACGCTATAAATAGTGAACGACGTACCCGGCTTTCCGCCCTCTTCATCATCATCGATTTCCATTTCTTCATCATCATCATCCTCCTCTTCACCTTTTTCACGCTTGACTTGTCTCTCCGCACCCACCTTTGCCGTCTCATCTCGCGGACGCTTTGACGTATGCACGACAAGGGGGCTGGCATTCACTGCATTTGGCGGAACAAAGTTGGGGTCTTCTTTCCGTAGTGTTGCGTACGACTTGGTTTTTGCATAAGAAATACGCTAAGGACAGCAAGTTCCAGATTTGGACGGAGAACGATATGGCAGCAGAACGCACCATTGGCTTATCGTAGAATAACATGCCCTCGCACGCACGCATAGCGGAAGTTGCACCTGCCTGATCTGCAAAGACAAGGAAAGCCTGGCCTCTCATCTTTTTGCTTTTAGAAGCAACAATATCGACGACCTTGCCGTAAGTGGTGAACAGAGCATATAGCTGTGAGCACAACTCTTCCTTTGTAACCTTGTCATTAAGATTGTTGAGGTAGAGGGTWGAATTTGGTTGACTGGACGACATGGAGAGATTTGTTGACCCTGCGGACAGTGAACCTCGTAGTTTCCCACGCATCATTTTCTATGACTGCCCTCAGTTTAAACCACGGGTTGACGCTTATCCCAGCCACGCATCAAGTTTCCTTCACGAGGAACGCCACACTCACACGTACACGCTCTTTGCCCCCGCGTTGGTCTCGAACTCAGGCTCGCTAAGGGCCACACGCACGTAACTGCCGAACGCGTATCGTACGTTTTTTGCGCACAAGGTCCAAACGCTCGGTTATTGTTAATAACCTGATGGATGCTCTCTGGTTGGCCATTAAAAGCCATATGCCATCCTATCTCACACCATTCGTTTCACTTTCATACCCGACCGAGGCGCCGGTTAACCCAGACTCATTTCACGACTCTGCCTACTTCGGTGCTGGTCCGCTTGATCTTTGCCTTGTCGTCACTATTATAGCCGTTTTTGCCATCCTTCGCGACGCGTTCCGATTATGGTTGTTTGAGCCATTCGCACGGTGGGTCTTGACAAGGGGCCTTGAACGCCGAAGGCGGCAGAAAGCAGAAGCCAAAGCCAATGGCTCAGCTAAAACCCATGCCAATGGGAACGGTCACTCTCATGATAGTCCCAACTATCAGAAAAGAGTCCGTCATATTCATCGGAGCGTACTTCGCTTCGCTGAACAAGGATGGTCGTTCATAAATTACACTACGCTATGCTTATTTGGATTGGTACGTTGTTAGGTATATGAATCTTCATAATCTAACGTAATCGGCAGTTCGTCAACTGGGCTCTCCCGACAGATCTGTTTAATGCCATAACTTTCTGGGCGGGGTATCCTCACTTCCCATTGCCTGGTCCAGTTAAACTCTACTATCTAAGTCAATTTGCTTTCTATCTACATCAAATCTTCATCCTCCATGCGGAGGCTAGGCGAAAGGACCACTACCAGATGTTGGCTCACCATGTCATCACAATTGTTCTTATGGCTCTAAGCTATCATATGAACTTTACCCGCGTTGGGTGCCTGATCATTGTCCTAATGGATTGGTGTGACATCTTTTTGCCGGTCAGTACTTTGCGCGGTATAGGCTTGTGACATACTTAAACTTTATCAGT
The DNA here is from genome assembly GCA_001691785.3 of Amanita brunnescens Koide BX004. Lineage (NCBI taxonomy): Eukaryota > Fungi > Basidiomycota > Agaricomycetes > Agaricales > Amanitaceae > Amanita > Amanita brunnescens. The sequence goes on along the minus strand of JNHV02000026.1, from coordinate 15,399 downwards.
TGGCAAAAATGATTCGCTATCTCAAGATAAGCCAATTCGCCTGCGATGTTATCTTTGGAATCTTTCTGGTCTCTTGGTTCATTACACGTCACGTTTTGTTTTTATTCGTCATCAAGGCGGTTTATGACACTCCAAGGCTCTTCACATTTGTTTGGGATCCAGCGAACGGCAGCTACGCCGCCAGATCGGTCTTCTTATACTTCACTTCTTTATTGGTATCGCTGCAGGTACGTCGAACGTGCCTCTGATAGTTGCCAGTTCATCAATTCTCTTTCAGATCCTTCAATTGGTTTGGTTCTGGATGATCTGTAGAGTAGCGTGGCGCGTCCTTACAGGGAGGGGTGCAGCCGATGAGCGCAGTGAGGATGAAGAGTAGGTTCAAGCAACACTTGAATGATCATGGATGCTCAACTCACTTTTTCCAGTGACGAAAAAAACGATTAATAACGAAGGCCACTTAGATTTGTCACGGCGTATTCTTTAGAGAAATTGTAGTTAGAGATACCCGTTGAATACCCTTGGGCACTATGACATAGACCGGACTTGCCATTTTCATTCACGTGCAGAGTCATAATTACCTTATTGGGCGGCTTGCACAGAGCTCATACGAGCATTCCAATCGCTTGCTCGTCACCGCAGCAGCAGCCGCTTCCTGTCCTTCCTCAGTACCGCCCCATATTCCGTGAGATGATGGCCAGCATAATGAGCTACTTTGGGGGTCGCAAGGACCCTAAGCAGACGGCTCGGGATGCCATCGTCGACCTACGACAGCATGTTCAGATGATTGACAAGAAAGAGGAGTACCTCCAGAAGAAGATTGAAGAGGACCTCAAGAAAGCCAAGACAAATGCTGTATCGAACAAGGCAGGTATGGTCTTTCCCCTTGCCGCCTGCAGTGTCGCGGTCGGTTGACCTGTCTCCCTGAACGCTCTTCTCTCAATCTAACCTGTCATGGTTGATTCCCGCTCTTGCATTTCGACATGCAGTCGCCACGGCGGCGCTGAAGCGCAAGAAGATGAACGAAGCCGAGCTTGACCGACTCGCGGGTACAAGAATGCAGCTAGAGATGCAAATACACACACTGGAATCTGCCAATCTGAATGCGCAGACTATGACGGCTATGAAGAAGGCGTCTGATGCTCTCAAGGCTATACACGGTCCTCTGTGCGTCCTTCTCGTTTATTGTACCCGGTACCCGGGCCGCCCAGCTAAAGTGCTTTTTTGTTGGAAACTAGAACTGTACAGAAAGTGGATGATACTATGGCTGCTATAAACGAACAGCGCGAACTGGCTAATGAGATAGCTGATACAATCTCACAGCCTCTTGGAATGCCATTTGAAGAAGTGAGTCCTAAGCGCTTCTTACGTCAAGGCTTGGTTAATGGGCGTATTGCTATAGGATGACATCCAACAACAATTAGAAGAACTGGAACAAGAGACGCTCAACGAACGACTGGCGGAAGCGGACCATGTTCCAGTACACGTCCCACCAGGAGCTCAGAAGACAGTTATTGGTACGTGCTCTTCATGTGTACGGGGTGCACGGCTGACATTGTGGTATAGCACCAAAGGCTGCCGTGGAAGACGACGAGGAAGAGCAGCTCAGACAGTTGCAAGCATCATTGGCGATGATGTAGATTACGACATTACTACGGGTTTTCGTTTTTGCTTTGATTTCCTACTGTGACGATTGATTGATCGATATCCCATTCATTGGCAGCAACAATGTACAACCTGATCTTAATCACTGCTGATGCATCTGTAATTCAAACGAGCAAGTTGAAAGGGCAACGACATGCGTAAGTATACATGTAATTAAGACATTTGTTAGACATTGTGCAGTTGGTAATGTTCTTTGCTGTGGTATCAAGAATGATGGGTGATGGACGACAGTAAATTAATGGATGCAAATGCAAGAAAGAGCTTAAAGAGCATTAGTTAACTCTATAAACAAGAATAAAGCTGGGCAACGCTACGACGTTGCTAGCTTGTGTAAACCTGCTGTACGCAGGCCGAGCACACGGCGGACGTCAGAGGTGAATCGCAGCGAATCGAGAATGGGTAAGAGGTCCAACAATGCCTCGTCGGAGGGGTCGTGAGTCCAGCCCTCGATGGGTATTCCGTTTGCTGTATGCGTGTCAACCAAGCGCAACGTCAGGGCGCATACAACGGACCTTCATTGACCCTATAGCTAACAGGGGAATTATCAATTAGGCAAACACGGGATAGATCCGAATCGATGACAGATAGGTCCTTTGTGTATGTTCCGTTTGGTAGCTGAGTGCACGACTGGACCGAATATGAGTATGACCATCGGGCACAAGTAAAAAGACTAACGTCTCGGAAGAAACGTTGAGCCAGGATGCCACGACCGGCGTCCAGCCAATCAATGACGGGGTCTGCATATTCTTGCATGGAGGCGGTGAATATGACCAGCGTGTACCATCCGGAGACCTGCGAAGCGGTCGGGTGAGATATGGGGCCTCGGTAAAGATGGAACGACGTACTGTACGCAGGAAAAAGTCGACAAAGGGGCGCTTGTACACATGATATAGAGTACTTTTGCCCTGTAGGACCACTTCGACCATATGGCCGGCAGCAGCATTGCGCCTTCCGAAAGAGCCTAGGCGGAACAGACCAGTGCCGCCAGCAGGSATTGGCTTTGAAGTTGAATGGATGAGGGTTTCGTCGAGATCCAGGACGAGAGTCTTGGGCTGCTGTATGCCTGGTTTGCGCGAGGGGGGCGTGGCCGTGCGAGAGGAGTCGTCAGGGGCGTCCGCGGGGGAAGGGGGCGTCTGTGAGGAGGGATCGATGGTGAATCGACGGGAAGAGGGCGGCGAAGGAGAGGCATGCGGTGGGGGAAAGACTTTGGCAGGAAAGCGATAAAGAGCGGAGAGACGAGCGATGAGAGCCGCCCAAAGGTGAGAGATGCGTGTGCAGAAAAGGAGCAGGAGGCGGAGGACGGAGTCGAGGCGGGACGGAGCCGACGGCGGCGGATGTCCGGCGGCAAGCAAGGCGGGCGATGAGCTGGAGCGCCGGGGYGACGGTTGCCTGAAGGGCGCGAACGACGCCCAAGTCGGCGCGCGACGGAATCCATGCGGGGCGGGTGCGGGCTGCCGGCGGGCGTCAAGCTGGCGGGAGAGAAAGGCGAGCGAGTTCATTGGCGTCCGCTGACCCGCACTCTGATTATAAGCCCTCGGCTATGAGTTATCTACACGACGTATCGGAAACTGGTACCCTCGCGCCTGTTCAGCATCTGTAGATGGCTGCGGAACACCCAGCCCATCACTATCGCCAATCCGCTTGTCGCGATGCAAATCGCATACGACCTACGGTACGTCGGTCCCCACATCGCTGGCCACACATATCTGCTGACTCATCAGTCCCACGCTTCTGCCCCAACGTTCGCACTTACGACCCTGCCACGTTCCCCAACTGCGAGAACCCATTGATCAACGCAAGCGCCACCGCCCGCTTTGACGCCGGCCGCGCTATCGTGTTGCTCATCCACGCGTACAGCACAATAAAGCCTGCATATGACTGCGCCATAAGGAACCTAAGTAAGACACGCTCAGCGCTCCGTCCTTGAATATACGACCCGTTACCCACATCGACACATATCGAGCAGCTATGTTTGTCGTCGCTATTGAAATAATAAACCCTATTATTCCAAGGCCGTAGGACAGCGACATATGCCAGAAACGTTCCTGCGTCTTGTCAGAATGCCTGTTGCTCTCATCAGCATGTACCAAATCAGCCAATCACGCTACGCACCGTGCCCAGAAAAACGAAAACAATGTCGTAAACAAGAAGGGCGGTGCAACCAACACCAGCGAGATCGTCGGATCGTATCCCAGCGTGGCAGTCAACGTCGGGAAGTACGCGTTGAACGACAGAGCAACGACTTCCGACGTCAACATGAACGCCAACCACCACACCTTCCAGTCTGTAATGGCAAGCCAGAGTCCGTTCATCTGACCTCCAGTCTCCTCCTGATCACTTATACCTACATCCTCTTCCATTCGCTTGATGGCAAGCGCCCTCTCCTGAGGCGAGAGCCACTGGGTTGTCGTCGGAAAGTCTGGAAGGACGAAGATGGCAACAGCAGCAAAGAAAATAGTTAGAGCTCCCTCAATGTAGAAAAGCCACCTCCATGCCGCATGTCCGAGCTTCCCTTGCATACCTTCCAAGATCCCGGATGCAAATAATGCGCCGAACGCATTGCTAATGATATTCCCGCAGTACAAAATGGCYGTGCGAAGACCGAGCTCCTCGCGTTTATACCATTTGGATAGCAAGAACTGTGAAAGACACTTGACAAGAGGTTTCTTGTATGCACTTTCCTCTTACCAGTGCGCCAGGGAAGAAGGCTGCTTCCACAAATCCAAGGAAGAAGCGCGTCAGCAAAGCTCCGACAAAACTGAAACGCAGTTAGATTGAGGAATGCTAATCACTYTAACCTACTTTTTTGCAACGCCTTCCATTCCGTCAAAAATCAGATAAAGATGCAGGCAGTAATCTTTGCACCCACCTGTCAGGCAGGATATCATCCCCCAGATCATCATGCAAACGGGTAAGTAAAGAGAGGGTCGGCCTATATAGTTTAGAAACATATTTCTACAAACTTCTTGACGGGTGCTTGCGCCGAGAAAGACAGGCACTCACGATGGTATCTGCATGATGATATATCCCACATACAGTATTGATAAAAGAGTTGCAAATTCTTGACCTGTGTGCGACAATGGATGTGCAACGGGGCAGAAATCCAGAGATACATACCTCGCAAGTGAAGATCAGTCTGCAAGCCACGCAATCTTGCTGCACTGCTTGCCGATCAGATTTTGTTCGGTTCATTGTCATAACTCATACCTGGCATTGTTTCTGTCAATCTGGGAGAAATCAGCAGCAGAACAATCAAGAAGCAAAAAGAGTCATACGTAGTTCAAGATGTAAATGATAACCATGATACTCATTCGCAAGTCAATTTTGAGCAGCAGCCTCTTCTCGAGTGCTTTGCGGGCTTCCGTTCCGCCAAATTCGGCATTCGAGTCTTCGTCAACGGACGACTTTTCTTCAACAACCTCCTTCTCGGTGGATGCTGGCATAACTGACTGCGACTCTCACGCTGTGGGCGAAGAAGAGCTAGGCAACAAATAGGCTGGACTTTCATTAATAAGGCCCCGCGTCCCCGCGATCGTAGCCATGCTGAACAAAGAAATTGATGCAAAACCACCACATGGTCGATGCAAAATACGATGTCGAAGCGGAGTCGATTGCATGTGGGCTTCACGGTCTAATTATAGTTGTCACGGCAGCGCGGCTAGGACCTGAGTTATTCCGTCCGATCACTTGCGTCGCCGGAACCCAGCCTAAAATCGCCTTCAAAAAGCCTGCTGGTCAGGCCTGTGCAACTGATGACATGCCTGTACAATATCGTCTATGCCTTATCACTGTCATGTAACTATGCGACTGATAAACCGTTGCGGCCTCTGCCGCGCAGGTGGTCGTAAGAGTCTCAAGTTAGTGTTGCCATTGTTCCCATCGGCAGCCGTCGAAGGCATGGATCTTTCCAAAGCGTGCCTACATGCTCCGGTAAGTCTACTGAGCAGCCTGACAATTCTCCATACCATACCTCCCCGTCATGCTTGACATACTGCCCGTTCCGTTAATCGAGCTTGTGTGATGTCTCTCTCCTGACTGCCTTTCTCTCGGGCTATTGAGCACTTGTTCTGCTGGGGTCCAAGCCACGTTAAACGAGGGCTAGTTGCGGCACTGTGGTACATCTGCTTTAAATTATTTTGATGACATTTCGAAAGCTAAGTAAGGGTTGGTGTAGAAAACAAACTTGGTTCGTGTTGGCGCACAGCAACGACCGCTAGGTAATATATCAACTGTACTAACAACAAATGATGCTACACCCCCTGCGGCCCGCGTTGACACGCGGATTATAACTTTAAACTCTCAGCTATTTCTACCTACAGGAAGTATCGGAATCTGGTGCTACTGCGCCTGTTCTGCAAATGCATATACCTGCGGAACACCCAGCCCATCACTATCATCCATCCACTCGTCGCAATGCAGATCCCATACGACCTGCGATACGTCGGTCCCCACATCGGCGGCCACACATATCTGCTAACTTATCAGACCCACGCTCTGCCCCAACGTTTGCACTTACGGTCCTGCCACATACCCCAACTGCGAGAATCCATTGATCAGCGCAAGCGCCACCGCCCGCTTTGACGCCGGCCGCGCTATCGTGTTGCTCGCCCATGTAAGCAGCACGATGAACCCTGCATACGACTGCGCATAAAGGAACCTAGGACATGTTTAGCGCTCCGTTCGTGTGCATAGCTACTCACATCGACACATAACGAGCAGCAAAGTTCGTCGTCGCTATCGAAATAATAAACCCAACTATTCCCAGGCCACAGGACARCAACATGTGCCAGAAACGTTCCTGCGTCTTGTCAGAATGCCTTTTTGCTCCTGTCAGCGTGTACTGCTGTCTGCCAGTCGCGCCACGCACCGTAACCAGAAAAACGAAAACAGCGTTGTAAACAGGAAGGGTGGCGCAACTAGCACTAACGACACCGTCGGATTGTATCCCAGCGTGGCAGTCAACGTCGTAAAGTACGCGCTGAACGACTGGGCAACGGATTCGGACATCAACATGAATGCCAGCCACCACACCTTCCAGTCTGTAATGGCAAGCCAGAGTCCATTCCCCTTTCTTCCGGTCTCCTCGTGATCACTGATACCTACATCCTCTTCCATTCGCTTGATGGCAAGCGCCCTCTCCTGAGGCGTGAGCCACCGGGTCGTCGTCGGAAAGTCTGGAAGGACAAAGATGGCAACAACAGCGAAGAACATCGTCAGAGCCCCTTCGATATAGAAGAGCCACCTCCATGCCGCATGTCCGAGCTTCCCTTGCATACCTTCCAGGATCCCGGATGCAATCAACGCGCCGAACGCATTGCTGAGGACATTGCCGCTGGACAAAATAGCTGTGCGAAGACCGAGTTCATCGCGTTTATACCATTTGGTCAGCAAGAACTGTGCAAGCCTCTTGGCAAGAGGGTTCTTAAATGCACTTTGCCCTTACCAGTGCGCCGGGGAAGAAGGCTGCTTCCACAAACCCAAGGAAGAAGCGCGTCAGCAAAGCTCCGACAAAGCTGAAACGCAGTTAGATTGGGAAAATGCCGATCACTTTGCCATACTTTTTCGCAACGCCTTTCATTCCATGACAAATCAGAAAGTTGCAGGTAGCAATTTTTTCACCCACCTGTCAGGCAGGATATCATCCCCCAGATCATCATGCAAATGGGTAAGTAGAGAGAGGGTCGGCCTATATGGTTTAGGAACATATTCCTACAAACGTCCTGAAAGGTGCTTGCATCGAATAAGACAGGTACTCACGATGGTATCTGTATGGTGATAGATCCAACATACAATATTGATAAGAGAGTTGCAAATTCTTGGCCTTTAGGACATAATGAAGATACGACATGGCCAAAATTCGGCGACACATACCGTGCAGGTGAAGGTCGGTCTGCAAGCCACGCGATCTTGCTGCACTGCCTGCCAATCAAATTCTGTTCGGTTTGACTTTATAACTCATGCCTCGCATTATTTCTGTCAACCTGGGGGAAATAAGCAGCAGACCTTCCGAGAAGAAGGCGTCGTACGTAGTACAAGATGTAAATGATGGCCATGATGCTCATTCGCAAGTCAAGTTTGAGCAGTAACCTCTTCTCGAGTGCTTTGCGGGTTTCCGTCCCGCCAAATTCGGCATTCGAGTGGTCTTCAGTATGGGCAGCGGACGACCTCCCTTCGACAACCTCCTGATCTTCGGCGGATGCTGGCATAAGTGACTGCAAAGAAGAGTTTGGTCACAAGTAGACTTGGTCTTCTGGCCCTGCGACCCTTCTATGGTGTAGATAGGTTGAAAAACGTGCAGATCATATTGCCTGAGAAATCCATAATAGATGTATTGAGCCACCGCGTGGTCCACCCACGACTCGGACGTGATATCGAAGTGAATGGGCTGTCTAATTATAGTTGTCACGTAGCGCAGCGGCATTTAATTTAGAAGGTGCGACATGGAATATTAAAAGCCTCCAATTGGCATCGTTCTCGGCATGCACCAAATGTGCGCCTGGCCCGCTGCACGAGTATGTACATTGTGATGTTTATACTTATGATAATGTTGACGACATTCCAACAGTGAGTAATTAATAGTAGAAAACAAATGCGTGATGACCACGCTAGCTATGGTAGCCTACAGTCACGGGTAATGTCATTTCAATCTGGTAGCTAATACATTAYGTTCACAGACCCGAGTGGCACGCGCAGCGACCATGCATTTAAGCTTTCAGCTATTTCTTACAGGATGTATCGGAATACGGTATCCTCGCGCCTGTTCAGCATCTGCAGATGCCTGCGGATCACCCAGCCCATTACTATTGCCAATCCACTCGTTGCGATGCAGATCCCATACGACCTGCGGTACGTCGGTCCCCACATCAGCGGCCACACATATCTGCCAACTCATCAGACCTGCGCTCAGCTCCAAGATTCGCACTTACGACCCTGCCACACTCCCCAACTGCGAGATCCCGTTCATCAGCGCAAGCGCCACTGCCCGCTTCGACGCCGGCCGCGCTATAGTGTTGCTCACCCATGCATATAGCACGATGAACCCTGAAAACGACTGGACATAAAGGAACCTAAGGCATGTTTAGCCCTCCGTCCTGGTGTATATTGCCTGTTACCCACATCGACACATATCGAGCAGCAAAGTTCGTTGTCGCTATTGAAATAATATACCCAACTATTCCCAGGCCGAAGGACAGCGATATATGCCAGAAACGTTCCTGTGTCTTGTCAGAATGCCTATGCTGTTGTCAGTATAATTGCCCTATTTGCCAATCGCACCACGCACCGCGACCAGACAAACGAAAGCAATGTCGTAAACAAGAAGGGCGGTGCAATCAACACCAGCGACACCGTTGGACTGTATCCCAGTGTGGCAGTCAACGTTGGGAAGTACGCGCTGAACGACAGGGCAACGGTTTGGGACATCAACATGAGTCCCAACCACCACACCTTCCAGTCTGTAATGGCAAGCCAGAACCCGCTCCCCTGTCTTCCGGCCTCCTCCTGATCACTTATACCTACATCCTCTTCCATTCGCCTTATGGCTAGTGCCCTCTCCTGAGGCGTGCGCCACCGGGTGTTCGTCGGAAAGTCCGGGAGGATAAAGATGGCAAACACAGCAAAGAAAATAGTTAGAGCCCCTTCGATATAGAAGAGCCACCTCCATGCCGCCTGTCCGAGCTTCCCTTGCATACCTTCCAGGATTCCGGATGCAATCAATGCGCCGAACGCACTGCTAATGATATTTCCGCACCACAAAATAGCTGTGCGAAGACCGAGCTCATCGCGTTTATACCATTTGGATATCAAGAACTGTGGGAGACACTTGATAWGAGGTCTCTCGGATGCACTTGTCTCTTACCAGTGCGCCGGGGAAGAAGGCTGCTTCCACAAATCCAAGGAAGAAGCGCGTCAACAAAGCACCGACAAAGCTGAGAAGCRGTTAGATTGTGTTAAAGCTAGTCACGTTGACCTACTTTCTCGTAATGCCTACCATCCCGTCAAYAATCAGATAGGGGTGCAGAAAACAATCTTTTACACACCTGTCAGGCAGGATATCATCCCCCAGATCATCATACAAAAGGGTAAGTAGAGAGAGGGTCTGCCTATATAGTTAAGAAACATATTCCTACAAGATTACTGACAGGGTGTTTGTACCGAGTAAGACYGGTACTCACGATGGTACCTGCATGATGACATATCCAACATATAGTATTGATAAGAGAGTTGCGAATTCTTGACCTGGGTGAAATAATGAGGGTAAGATATGGCAGAAATCCCGTGATGCGTACCACGCAAGTGAAGATCAGTCTCCAATCCACGCAATCTTGCTGCACTACTTACTAGTCGGATTTTGTTCGGTTCAGTGTCATGATTCATACCTGGTATTGTTTCTGTCAATCTGGGGGACATCAGAAGCGGAACAGCCGGGTAGAAGGAAGAATCGTACGAAGTTCAAGATGTAAATAATAACCAAGATACTCATTCGCAAGTCAAGTTTGAGCAGCAGCCTCTTCTCGAGTGCTTTGCGGGCTTCCGGTCCACCAAATTCGGCATCCGAGTCTTCTTCAATATGACCAACRGACGACTTTTCTCCAACCGCCTCCTTATCTTCGGTAGATGCTGACATGGCTGAAAGCAACTCTCACGAAGTGCTAAATCCATCATTAGTATTGATCCCTTTRATAAATTTCTTCCGAAAATAGGCTAAGCCTCAAGTTGAACAGCGGCTGTCTATGGCGTAGGCATGGTGAACAATCTGCACATCCTGAGAACGGAAAATTCATGATACCGTACTGCATGGTCCATCCAACAAGCGATGTTGAAGTAGAGGCGATCAATGCTGATCCCGGTCCGGACGTCCGATCATCATTGTGCTGGCACGTGACCAACGCGTCTTGTTGATTTCATTTCTCACTGCCAGTCACTGGCGGTCGCCTCGAGCTCCGCGCTCGCCATGGCCGCCTCGGACTCGAGCGAGCTCCTCTCCGTGCATGAGCGTATCCAACTGTTTATCGATGCGTTGCCTATTCTGTGCGACGACGAGCTTGCGTCGCTCGCCGAAGACAACTGTCCGATATGTCTCGTGCCATTCTTGGCTTTCAACGTTCCGGAGACCCGAGGGATCATCACAAAATTGTCGGAATGTGGTCACTTCTTTTGCAGGAAAGAGTATGCATTATTAGCCCTGATTCTTCGTGGGTTGTTTACTCCTTACGTAGCTTGATCGAGTGGATTAGGGGTCAGGTATGCGCCTCCTTTCACTCGCCTGGCTACGCTGAATCCACCTCCAGCACGGAAGTTGCCCGGCATGTCGACACACATTCTTGAACGTTACGCCCCCATCCGAGTCAGATGACGAGTCGTCCGACGGTGGTGAATATATGCCACCTTCCGACGATTTTGAAGACGACGATGACGGGTTTTTGGATACGGATGGATTTACCGACGCTGACGYGGAGGATTACGCAGAACATTTCTATGATAATCTTGTTCCTTTGTACGCAGCGGGCGTGGACGAGGACCTAGACATGGAGGACGATGGTTTTGAAGAGTGGGGATTGACAGAAGGTGGTGACTCCGGGTCCATGTCAGACGAGCTAAGCTTAGAAATTGACCCAGAACCCGATTCTCGTATGTTGTATGCTCTAGAAGACCTAAATTCTGACCAACGCTTTTCTAGCTCCTGACCTTGTTCAGTCATTGGATAGGGAGTGTGAATATGGTGAAGCGCAGGATGACATGCGGCATTTGGATTATTCAGAGGCGAAGTAGCTTTCCACAATCGTTGCGTTTGTCACATTTCCTATGTACCGTTGTTGTATTAGATATTTCTTAGCACATCCTCAACTATGCTATCTTCTCTCCCTTGCTTCCACACTCCCGTGAATTTGCCACTCCACCTTGCACCCTTTCCACCACCCTTCACGCTGAGTCTGGATTTCAGCGCTTCGCCGGCGTCTTTTACCTTCTTCTCATCTGAGCCAAAGACAACAATTACGTTCGCGCTTGTAGGCGTCTGTGAGGACGGCGAGGAGGACAAAACGAAAAGGTACGGAGAWGATGACTGTTCGGCAATGAATGCTAGGGATATCGCATTCAAAAAGCCCTGTGCATTCGTCGTGTCATCCACTCGATGAACGTGTTTAGTATATATAGGCCGGGTATTATCTGACATTGCGCACATGCCGAGCATCATCCCATTGGCGATATTCTTTGCCAACTCGAGTTCTAAATCAGTGATKCGCTTTTCGGCACGTCTGCGTTCTTCGATAACCTGGGTAATACGTTCAGGCACTGACGGCGTGCCGCAGCTAAGCGTCGAGGCTGCGTTTGTGAGAAGACCATGCGTGCTGGACAAATGTGCTAGTAGCCTGGGACCGGACAAGAAATAGAGCCTCGCAGATGTCGTCGGTGAGCGAGACAAGGCCTCTGTATGGGGAAGCAAGAAAAGTTGAAGATTATGAATACTGGGAAGGTGAGTACCGCAGCATCTATACCAGTAGATTTAGCGCCCTGTTGAATAAGAAGAGTCAAAATACTGACGGATTTCGGTCGACACCGTCAATGACGACCACTCTCTTAACACCGCCCGTGTAATCGGCTGGTAGAGCTTTGCCCACAGCACGGCCATTCTCCAGCTTGGGTTGTTCTTTCGATTGTTCCAGGACCTGGTCCAACTCTTGAACCTCGACGTAAACTCTTCGACCTTCGAATACAAGTTTGTTTGCTTCATTTTGAATGGAAGCAACATCTTCCTGTGACATGCCTCGAGGTAATTCTACATAACAAGGACTAGGATAACTTGTTAAAGACCAAGATAGCGTAGGAAGACTGAGTCTTGTCTCCAGAAGCGCTGAGAGTAGATGTTGGGAAGTGTGCATCGACATCTGGAACACAAGTTCGTTAGGAAAACYCTGCATACATCAGACATGGCTGCATACATGGTCATAGCGCCTCGCCCATCCATCTTGCCCCAGTGAGACAACCACTTCCTTACCGGGAGTGAAGGCAGCGATCGCAGCATCGACGTTGCCATCTGGCACACGAACATAGTGCACAGCATGACCGCCATACCGCTTAGCTTGTACGACCTCCCATATCCGGATCCCATTGTCATTAGTCKTGATGGTGCCTGTGTCCGTTGGTTGACCACCGCCTTCTGGGAATATCACCGTATCATGTAACACGATCTCCAGCAAGGGGTCAGAAGGCAGATCAGGCGCTATAACGGACTTCTTCGTCTTCTTGCCATTGTTCTGGACAGGTTGTGATAAAATGGAGCTAACAATTATGGTCTGGAGTTCTCTGATCAGAGGGTCGCCTGACGGGGGAGTTATCAGGAGCCGAATACGACTAAACAAGTAGATTTTATTACGTTGACATGCTAGAAGCCCGACGGGAATAGCAACTTGGGGATCCGAAGGTACGGACAACGTCGGCGAAACGATATGGAAATAATCATGTCGACGCGTAGCAGGTAAGGAAAGGATCCCGGATGCAGATGTGGTCATTGATGATTTAATTTACAAGATCCGACGAACGGAATGGACGACAGGGCTGTTAGCACTGACGACACACCAACATCTCACGGTCAACCGTCACAGTTCGGCCTGATACCCAATGCCATTAGAAAGCGAGCAGCACCCTTTGCTTATTCATGGGACAGGTAAGTAGGTCCAGTTGATCCAGTGGTTTAATCGAYGACGCAACACAACATTTAGAACACTTAGAACATGCAGATACCAGGAAAGAGTTGGAGCGGGGTCTGGTGAGGAAGCTGGACAAGAGAATGTCAATTTTGGTCCTCATTTACATTCTCAACTGTAAGCCCTTCCATCTTGGTCATCCATCCACAAAACTCACGAGTACAGATATCGACAGGAACAACGTTGCGTATGTCAGAAACAATAATAACGCCGTCTTTTTCACACCATAAAATCGCAGGGCGGCACGCCTTCGTGGTTTTGAAGAAGATCTCGGGTTGAAAGGTCAACAATATGCCACCATATTGTCGACTATGTATTTTGGCTATTTACTCATGCAAGCACCTTCGTAAGTCTTATTGACTGTATTTATTCACGCAGCTTTCTTACAGTACCCGGTAGGAACATGTTCCTAAACTACATAGGAAAACCTTCCCTCTATCTACCAACGTGCATGTTGCTATGGGGCTCAATATCCTTTTGCACAGGTTCGATTAAATCTTACGTTTATAGTACGGTAACGGACCTTCGTTCGCAGGGTTCGTCACAAGGTCAGTGTATCTGGAATGGCTTAAAAGGAAGGCTGCTGCATAGGCGCTTAGTTATTACCAGGCGCTCTGTACTCGGTTCCTGCTCGGTTTCGTGGAAGCCGCGTTTTTCCCTGGTGCCCTGGTGAGTGTCTCTGCCAAGAAGTTGAAACTGATGATGTAGATATTTCACTAGTTCTTAATATCGAAGTGGTATACGCGAAATGAACTTTCAACTCGAATGGCTTTCTTGACATGTGGCAATATAATCAGCAATGCATTCGGCTCATTGATTGCATCTCTTATTCTGAATATAGCTGATAATTGGGGTGGCTACGCTGCATGGCGGTAAGTGAATCAGCTGTTGTTGGCAGTATTGAGCATCTTGGAATAGATGGTTGTTCTTTGTAGAAGGAGGGATGACAATGGCAGTTGCCTTGGCGGCAATGCAAATTCTGCCCGACTTTCCAGAAAACACTTCAGGATGGTTATCATTACCCGAGCAGCGATTGGCACAGATGCGCATGATAGAAGATGCAGGACCAGAGACAATCTCAGAAAAACATAACGGCTTCGTTCTGGCATTGACTGATTGGAAGGTTTGGTGGCTCGCACTTGCGTTGACGGCTCTTGTTGCAGCTCTGTCGTACCATGTTTACTTTCCAACGTTATCAGCAACTATGGGCTACAATAGGACCATTACATTACTTCTTTGCGCCCCGCCATGGATCTTTGCAAGTGTCGTTGCATTACTTCTATCAAGGCAGGTCCAGACGGAGCATTTTAAACACAGTTTGCTGATTTGCGCTAACCATCAGGCACTCAGACAACGCACAAGAGAGATTTTGGCATATAACCCTTTCATTATCCGTCGGTTGCGTCGGCTTTTTCATGGCAATGCTGACGTTGAATACACTGGTCCGGTACATTTCACTGTAGGCGATTGTTCACCATAGTATCTTCGATCGTTTAACTGATTGATTCCAAGATTTCTCATGGCTCAAATGTTCGCTGGCTTTGTCTGTTTCTGGGCATGGGTCAGCGGATCAATACCTCATCCGGCATCAAAACGTGCGGTCGCTCTTGGAATAATAAACGCTATCGCACAATTTGGCAATATTTTCGGAATGTCCGTATATTCTGTTATCCATGAAATGATGTTGACATAAAGACAGGTATGCCTGGCCTCCTGCGTGGGGTCCAACTTACTGGAAATCCTATGCGGTTTGCACCGGTATGACTGCAATCTGTATTTCCATGTGTTATGTATTCAGGAGGGAGTTGATCTCTTTGAATCGGGCGGCGGACGTGAACGCATTACGTGAAACAGGCAGAGGAGGTCCGACGTTTCGATACTTGATATGAAATCAAACTATACCGTGACGGTAGCATGATTGTATGATAAGAGATGATGAGGGTACATACTATGGTAACACTTTCAGTAATTGCTTTAGAGACACAAGTCTTCGGCCTCGGACCTGTCCTGCGAAGCGGTGGCCCACATCCGA
>JNHV02000025.1:0-74448 GCA_001691785.3 Amanita brunnescens Koide BX004 | reverse complement strand
AGAAAGCGAGGCTGCGGCATCCTGCAGCAAACTCAGTGAAGCAACAGTATGGCTAGAATCATCGCGTATGCTTGGCTCGGGATCGCGGATTCCACTTCGCTTTGATCCCGTAATCAAAATACGTGGCTGTGCAAAGGGTGCAGGAGGCCTTGGACTTTTCCCTGGAAGCATCGTTGCTTTGAAGGGTAGGAACGGCGGCGGCGGATGGTTCCAAGTGTCTGAGGTGTTAGGTGTGAGTGTCCACAAGAATCGGGTGGGAAATGCCATTAATTCTTACCCTCAAGTTGCCGCTCCCTCGTCCAACGCCCTCCTTTGGACCGTCGACGTCCAAAGTCGACTCGGACATGCTCACTTCGCCATTCACAATGGATATAGCCTGTGGACCATTTACCTTGGACACGGATCTGCAATATGCACCCCAGAAGCTTTTTTCCGAGCAGATCAGGAGTGTAAAGCCAAATGTTGTGTTATTGGTAAAGAACCTACTTGCATACAGTTACTTTTCTTGATCTTGTCCAGATGGGTCCATTTGTAGACTTATCACATCCCAGGATCAAGATCGGTGATCTTGATACATCACCATCAACGATATATGAAGCCCGGTTTTTAAACCCTCTGAAATCATTTCTTNATTCATCTCCCGAAAGCATAGTGCTTCTTTTGCCAAGTGTTCGGGACCTGCTTAGTGACCATGCCGTATACCCTCAGAGCGAATATCCTGAAGAATTAACTGGTGGTCATCCAGTGAGACTTTTCGTGCATTTCCTCAGTCGATTCTCGAGTGATGATATTTTTATATAGCGAATACATCTGCTGCCAAACCCAGCTCGGTTTTCAATCAATGGCGTTTCGTTCGCTGCCACAAGCGTAGACGTTCTGTTCCACCTCAAACGGGAGGAGGTCATCAAGCGGGGGGACGAAGTTGATCCAGTCTCACCAACATCACCGGAAGATACCGGCTCAGATGTAATGGCCAACCTTTGCCGTCATCTACTGCAACAGAGAAGGTTTGTTACATGAGATTATCGTCGAGCTTTCCCTTAAATGCGCTCCATTCCGTACAGCTTCTACCCTCTGTTCCCGGCGCCGACAGACGTATCACATGAAGTTAACCTTGACATCTCCCATTCCGATGGCCTGAGAATGATGGATGTTGATAACACTTACGCGCCCGACGTGCTAATCGTGCCCAGTAGGCTGAAAGAGTTCAGCAAGGTAAGTAAATCAATATCTCGGCTTTGTTCGTTGAATTTGTCCGATGCACAGATGGTACATTCGACTCGTGCAATAAATCCATCATATATCAACAAAATGAAATATGCCAAGCTTCACGTTTCAGGTGGTGAAATGCCTGGGAAGGATAGAGTCAATGTAACTCTTTCGAAGCTCGAGGCGTAGCATACGATAACTTGTTGTACCTCTTATTTGTTGTGCATTGCATATTACACCCATAGTCTCGAAAACGGCGTTCCCGAATCCCCAGATTCGTTATTAACAAGAGTCCTCAACTAGGTYTGACGGCAATGAGATCTCCGTTACAGTTCGACAGCTCGTTGCTGTAGTTAGGCCAGATAGGTTCGGCTGGGTTAGTGCTTACCTGCTATGTGTGCAATTAAAAATTGGCAAGTAGACCCTAACCTAACCTGACATGTATTTTCGCCCGTCAGCTTGTCGGAACCGAGGATAGTAGGCGGCCCAACGCCGTTAACAGTCCCCTTCTTTAGAATTCTCTATTCAACGCTTTGGCTGCTTTAGTCATGGTAGCACAGGGTGACTCGAAATCCGACTTTTTTCAACAGCATTTATTGCTCACCACCGCCGTGCTGAGGCACTCGAGTCTGTTCCGGTCAGTTTGACGACGTTGGTATCACACGAAGTTAAAAGAAGCTTTACTTTCTGAAGGCCTTGGATGCCGACAGCTGATATGCACCCGAGATGTAAACAAGGCGAGTAGACTGACAATCAACGAAATGAGATATGCCAAGCTCTATGTTACAGGCAGGGAGACGCTCTGGCATTAACTAAGCTCGAAGTCGTTGTCCCTCGAATCCCAATGCCTACTTCATGCATTGTTGGTAAGTACATCCTCCAAATCACGACGCACTACATCGGTCAAATTCTTGCCGATCAAGACTACTTTTCCTGGGTCCGGTATTCCCAATATGTCCTCCGCTACGGCGTCAAGCTTTTCTAATTCGTACATGCTTCTCACCCCTTGCAAGACGTACTGCTCTCCCGTGTCGAGAGTGAAAACACCTTTACAGCGCAACACTTGTATCTCTAATTGTTCATTGCTCCTTGGAAGTTGGTTTTCCCATAAAACATTTCTTATCCACTCGTCGAATCTATCCAGCTGATCTCTTGTAAGAACAGGGAATGTGACTTGCAGGCTTGAGATTCCGCGAAGCATATAGTGCGTTGCCTCCGTATTGTGTTTATGAAAGTGATCGTCTTCGGACGTCTTGCGGCAGGTGGATTGGTGCGACAATGGCTCCGTTGTCAACGATATTTGTTCGCAGACTTTGAGTACCGGCGCATAGGCTGATATGCCAATGATGTGCTTCAGGTCTATCTCTCCACGCACTGTTTGATACACAGGRGCAGCGGGATTGACATTGCGGACAAGTTGCTCTGTCTCCGCCAGGATGTCAGGGGCTACGAGATCGACCTTGTTGATGAGRATTACGTCTGAACCCGCAATTTGGCTATACGATAATAAGGAACAATTCGACATAGCTTGTGAATGCGTTGCCCACCGAAGACTCTCGCCGATCTTTAAAGAATCGATAGAGTGGTCTTCTTCCATTTGCTGAAAATACATGGCTAGTATTTATAATATCCAAGTAGTAACAGATTCATTACCTGTTTGCCAAAGACTGCATCTACAACACATACCACTCCGTCAAGCACGATGTCCTGACCAAGACCTGTCGCAAATTCTTCATTGTGCCAGAAGATAGAGGCGATGGGCCCTGGATCTGCCAAGCCAGTGGTCTCAAGTAATATATAATCAAAAGCGCCTTTGCGTTTCATGAGCTTCTCTATCGCAGCAATACCCAAATCTTTGATGCTGCAACATAGACAACCATTAGCAAGCTCCAAAAACTCCTCGGATCGTTCCGCTCCAGGATCATCAGGTGAAGACACGTTGACCGTTTTGGCTTTTGAATTGCTTTGAGTATTTCTGAATGATCACTTGGATCAGATCCACGGACCTTCGATATCCTATCTTAAAGTGAATACCCCGGGTGTGATTATCATGACACGGCGAGCGTCATAGGAATGACTTACCGCAGTATCACCAAACTCGTTCATTATGACTGCGATACGATAACCGTGTCGTTCCGTTAGGATGCGCCTGAAGAGTCGGATCAGTAGAATCCCTTACGTATGGTACGGGATATACACACTTGAGTAACGTCGATTTGCCTGCCCCCAAAAACCCACATATGATGGTGAGCGGAACACGATCGTGGACGGCGACTAAACTTCCAGCTGAGGGGTCGCCAGGGGGATGATCATCATGCTCAATGAGAGTGCTTTCATTCGTTCGGGTCAGCAGCATCAAAATCAATTGGCCGCACTTACGGAACCTCATCGTCAGAGTCCATACTTATCGTAATGACTCCGACGCGATCCAGGGACATTGCGCTAATTAGATCACGTGTCGGTCCATTTATGTGACCCCCGCACCTCCTGGTTTATTTCTTCTTCCACTGCACAATGACAATGTCGCAGCTGACAAGCGATCAAGTCCGAGCAATGATTCAAGGGCCTTCAGACGTCGAGTGGAGGTACGAGCATTCTTTCTCGCTGTACGCACCAGCAGGCCGCGCGTAGGCACGCTAACGCTCCTTAATCGCCTCTGCGCATGTTTCAGGTATGAAATGAGGCGCGAATGTCAAGAGATAATCCCAAGTCTGTATTTGGGACCATTCGTCGCTTCGAAGTCTCTCGAGACACTGCAAGGGCTACGAATCACTCATATGTTGCGTGACTAGTCTCTTAGCTTGATTAACCATGATTAGGATTAACTCGCTGTTTGACTTGTGTTTAGCGTATGTATCAGAGATGCAAAGGAAGCATTCTCTGTCCGGCCGCGGTTTCAGGAGCATTTTACATATCTTGTCCTCGACGTCCAAGACAACGAGGAACAGAATCTGATTCGTCTCTTTCCTGGGTCCGCTTATCCATTCTCTGTCGTTCCTATCTGAACATGCCGTCCGTAGAGCTAAGGCTTTCATTGACTCAGCCATCTCTCAAGGAGGTCGTGTCTTAGTCCACTGCAACGGTACGCCTCCTTACCGCAAGACGCCGATCTCCGACTMATGCCCGTTCTAACTTTAGGTGGCATCAGCCTGTCTCCGGCATTTGTAGTCATGTTTGTAATGCAGCATCATCAGCTGTCGTGGGAAGACGCTTTGCATTTTGTGCAGAATCGCAGATACTGCATCTCCCCTAACGGAGGTTTCCTAACCCAGCTTAAGGTTTGTCAATCTAAAATACACTGATATGAAATTCATTCAACCTAATCTGAGCTTATTAAGGAATATGAAGCCATTTACAAGGCTAGTCTCGCTGTCTCATCGTATCCTACAACACACCGTACTATCTCACGACGGAAACGGGAAAAGGATGATGACGACGATGATTTCAGCAGGTATGGCATCAGCGCCTATTCGTAATTTGATTAATTCCCCTTCCAGAGAGGATGACAGAAAACGAATCCTAGTTCAGAGCGAACCGAGCTTCTATAACGACCCAAATGCAATGGAAACATCATAATGTGACAGCTCGATATCTTGCTATATTTGCTCTTGGTTCCTCTGTTCATACCCCATATATAATAATTTTAGAGCCATTCTATTGCTATCAGAGCTACAAAGACTTGATTTTTGCCTTTTCTTTTTCCTGAATAACTCGTTTTGCATGAACATCTACATTCCTCGTCAGCTTGGTGGAGGATGGCATCGGCCACAACTGTTCACATACCTTTCCTTTTCACGAATGCCTCTACTGATATTCCGGCAAAAACCACAGCCGCCCCAAACCATTGACCCGGCGTCAACTTATGCTTGTAGACGGCGACCGATAGTAGCATAGTGAATAATTTACGCGTTAATGTAATAGTCCTGCATTGATCTTGTCAAAAGAATAAACCGCACGGAAATCGACGATCACTTACACTAATGTAAGCGAACCGAAATGCTGCAATGTCTCGAATATGAAAAGTTGTCCGAGGGCTCCGGTGAATGCAAATTGTGCCAGGGGTATAATAATGGTCGGGTGAGTACTGACGAATGCGACGGCGGCTGCCAACTCCGTTCTTCCATCCGTAGAAGGATGGATGACGGGAATGTACGGGAGAGGCAGGAGAGATAGCAAGGTGGAGATTGCCGTGCAAAAMAAGTTAATCCAGAGCATCATCTGCTGCCCTGTCACTTTATGTCTTGCGAATACCTCGTCTTGCGTCGAATTCACGGCACCGTCTAGTGCCAAATTAATCAAAAGGTATGCTATCCCGATCATATTCCCATATGGTGACTGTGTACCGTTGGTATTGGTATTTCCGTGCGACTTTGCCTTTCCTTTAGTTTCGCCACCGAATCCCATGAAAATGGTGATACCCGTTGTGACCATGAACACGACGAGGTACTTGTGCGGTGCGAATTTACGACGGTACAGCAAGACGTTCATGATCATAACCGGCACGAGCTTGCACGACTTGCCAAGTACCATCGCCGGATAAGATATGTAGGATAGGGCCGCGAAGCCAAAGGGCGCCGCGGAGGTGATGAACACAGAGCATTGGAGATAGCGCAGAAGTAGGTCTCGCATGGAGTAGCGGTGGTCGACCTTTGCACTGTGGTGAGAGGAACCATTCTGGTGCCCGTTGGCTACCTGGCTGCTTTTCTCCGTTACTGCTTTCGTCAGGTCTGCGTGAACGAGCCCAAGACTTTGAGCTAGCGTCTCGCCCGATTTGCGCCGAAGTAATATGTAACAAAGAGCGGATATCGAGCATAAGAAACTCTGGCAAGTTCCCATAAATAATGGAGACTTGAATTTATCCGAGGAAGAACCATCTATGGATTTAAACGGAACGGACACTGATTATGCGCATTAGTTCGCTGCAAGCCACAGAACGTCGTTCTCACATCGTTCTTGAGCGATGGCCCATAACTAAAACAACCTTGCATCTGAGACGCGCGCTGCTACTGAGGATAAGAATACATACCAAGAACATAGAATAGACTCCAGCTACACATACTAGCAGTCTACAGAAGGGTGAGCGTCATAATAGCCGGCGCCACTGTCTGCCTACCGAAGGAATGCCATGGGCTAAATGAGCCAGGGTATCAAGAGGTTGAAGGAGGCGATGATGGCAGCAACATTTACATCTTCCAATTCAGGCACGTCAACGTGTCCTTTCGTCGGCCCGGCCCGGCGTACTCCCGGGACCCGATGCAACGTCTGGTGCTAAACTCAGCTAATTGTTTCAAGTGCCTCTTTTAACTCGCAAAAGTTGGCGCCCAAGGATTACGATGGCACCCCTCCACCCCCTTGTATGAACACCCAGCTACCTGTCTCATCGACATCAGTTGATTTGTGGAACAACCCTGCCCAGACTGACCATATGATCACAAGATGATTCCAATTTGGATCCAATGTACGCCATTCTTGATACAGTGATATCCATACATGTGCCGTTGATGCAAGTTTGTCCGGCCGTGCTTATTTAAACCAACATCGATATCCATCACGAAGCTTGCGCTCGTCCCAGGGCGCCCTCTCCCTTAGCTCTCAGCTCGCACTTGTATGGCAGACCGCGTCCCTATTGGTGCTATTGTAGCTGGCGTTGGCGCAGCCATCGCCCTTCTGACCATCCTCACGCTCAGCCTTCACATACGGTATCAAAAGCGCGTCCACGACGCTGCTGCGCAAGATCGCGTTGACCAATTCAAATTGTCCTCCCCCGTCGTACCACAGCAAAGTCGTTACTACCCCTTGGCACCTGCTCCAATCACCACCTCTCTCCCTCATTTTACCTCTGCTCCATCCTCCGCAGACACGAAACGAGGTCGCTTCCAACATAATTTGCCAATGATCTGGGAGATGAGCGGCACCCCGTCGTTGCCCATTAMCCAGGGCAAGAGAGCAATGGATGCTCTTGAGCAACTTGCCGTTCCGACATCAAGGGGCGATGAACCTCCAGCATATACTGCTGGTTGATGCAATCTTTCCAGTCCGTCAAAGACGTACTTCAGGAACTAAACCCGGTTGGGTCAAATGCAGCAGACAATACACGTCATGAGACGTTGACGGAAAACNCCCATTGCTTCTTTCCAGAAGGTGTCCGAGTCCTAGCGTATCCTTATTCCAGTGATAATATGTAACCACATGCCCCTTCTACGATGTGTTGACAAGAAAGACAGGCATATTACAAGCGTAATAGATCCACATAGATTATTCCCTTAGCCATCCTCCATTCTCCCAATCGTATCCTAAGGTGTAGACATCCTTCTGCCTCTGTACTGGATCGATCACACCCTGAAGTAGAGTCATCAGCCGTTTAAAATCAATTGGTTTAAGTATCCATCCGTCCATCCCATGTTCGAGCAGTTCTGCACGTTGCTTCTCTGATAAGGAAGCCGAAACTGCGAAGATTGGTATACGCCGGTTGAGCTCATAAGATAGTCGTCGCTGATGGGGAACAGCTGCTTGTTGTTTTTCGAATTTGCGTATACGTTGGGTTGCTTCAAACCCGTTTAATATTGGCATCCTACGGGGGAAAGTAAACAATAGTACTATAACCGTGGAAAGAGTGATCATGATATTGATAGCTCACTGGATGTCCATCAATATCGCATCAAATGCTTGATCAACCTCAATTTGCTCTAAGCCTTCTTGGCCGTTGATCGCACTGACAACTATGTAACCATTCAGGCGAAGTCGCTTTGTTAGAATAGCTCGGTTGATAWTGTCATCCTGTTTCAATTCGGTGAACATAGCTCGCAGTAAGAACACTAAAAGGACTCACGTCAACAACCAAAACTCTCAATTGTGGCCGTGATTGCAATTCTGCCGCTGATTGTGGCGAGTTCCACGCACCGCTAGGGCCTGGCGGATCCGCAACGAATCGATCGGAGTTACTGATAGCCATACTTGGCACATTACT
Organism: Amanita brunnescens Koide BX004; assembly: GCA_001691785.3. NCBI lineage: Eukaryota > Fungi > Basidiomycota > Agaricomycetes > Agaricales > Amanitaceae > Amanita > Amanita brunnescens. Next base: position 66,272 of record JNHV02000025.1, on the reverse strand, counting down.
CGTGGAACCTTGACTGAAGGAAATGGTATTGAATAGTTCATGAACGTCGCGGTCGACGTCTACTGATTGCACATTGCTAGCCTCGCTGGGTTGGGATGGATTAGGTAGCGCATATGATGTATCAGGTTCGTTTTTACAGCGATCGGGTATCCCGGGTAACGCGAGGGGTATGAGGCACGAGAAACGGCTTCCTTCGCCGACTTGTGATTCTACGCGCAACTGCCCCTTTAGTTGTTCTACGTTCCGTGCAACCACTGCTAGACCTAGGCCTAAGGATGGATGAACGAATGATTTAGGGAAACCCAGCGGTATGAAGTCTTACCAACACTGGTTTCCCCACTGCTCCGCGATTCACTTGATTCCACTTGCTCAAACTCCCTGAAGATCATTTGCAACTTTGATGTCGGAATACCACACCCAGTGTCCGCCACAACCGTCTCGAGAATTATTTCTTCTGTGTCTCCAACTTTTTTGATTCCTTCGAGCACGTTACACTGCACTGATATTGACCCTACTACCGTGTATTTAACTAAAAAAGAGTAAGCAATAAAATGGATACAATGATCTATTCTTACGAGCGTTCGCAGTCAGATTCTGCACAACGGTCTTAATCTTCCTCGCATCGCCAACGAGCACATCAGGGCTATTGCCAAGATCAACTAGAAAGTCRATGCGACGTCTTTCCGCCTCCCGGCGATATAGGTATGTTGCCTCTCCGATTGTAGTGTGGAGGTTGAACGGTTCATTAAATGATGTTTCGGCTCCACTCTCTAGTCGTGTTAAATCCTATYCAAGTTGATGAATGCGATCCACGTCACAAACAGCGCACGTACCAGAAGATCATTGACAGTAAATAAAAGACTCTAGACGACGGAAGATTCAAAGAYTGAAGTGATTATCGTTTGTTTACTCACTTTGGAAGCGGTATGTGTTTGGGTCAAATTTTTTCTCGTCTCTTCATCCAATGCACCATTCAGTGCCATCTCCAAGTAGCTTCATTTATGCAAGTTAGAAACATATTTCAGGTAGTATCGTTGGGTACACAAACTTGATGATATGATTCAGCGGCGTTCGGACTAACCATTTGGTTACATCGATGCTTCCCGATCGGGCAGACTACGTACCTTCGTGATTCGCGTTTGACAGTAACAGGCTTGTCAGCCTCGTCTTGGCGGCATTTTCCTTGTGTCTCCACACTTCGATGAACTTTAAAAACAAGTCAGCAAAAGGCATCTCAGCCTCCAAGAAAAGTAGGGCGAACTTTGCCGTACACTAGGGCTAACACACCCGCCGTTTCCAATTGTTCCGGTGTCCACGCTCTAGAATGTCCTACGATCGTCTCTGTCCATGTCTTGAAAGACTTTCGCGGTTCCAGGACTGACTTCTGCTCGCTCTCACTATCTTTGTATGGTCTCCCGGCCCAGCGAACATGGTGTTTCTGTCCTTTGCGGAGGAAAGCAATGAAATCCTTTCCACCGCCAGATAAAGGAACGTAGAGCAGGCCTGCGATGACTTCTAACCCTGTACGGTTTGAGCGTTATTTCGATCTGGGAAATAAGACGTCCCACCGGTAGACAGTTTCAGATCAAGAAAATCAGTAGTAACAGCTTGTGATGCTACAATGGTCCTAATTCCGCTTCAATAATCTTTGTAGTGTGAATGTTAATTATGCTCACGTAAATTGCTTTAATCGTAGATATTCAGCAACGATCAATATTTCTTGCCCGTGCTGATCTGGTCCGAGTATCTTTGCACCCTCTCCAATTATCAATATGCCAAAGTCTGCATCGAACAGGCTCAGAAGATCGTCAACGTTGCTAATGATATGGCCGCTCTAAAGTCAACGTCATGAATTAGCCCATGGAATGAACAGTAATAGACTAATAAGGAGTTTGTTAGCTAGATAGAGGCTAACTCACGTGCTGACGATCGGATGCAATGTTGTTAATCTTTTCAAAGGTGTCATATGATAGTTTAAACTCCAAGACGAGCGAACTTGCCAATTTTTTGGTGTGCAACCTCTCAGCATAACCTAAACGTTCCACGTTCCGTGAGATTGCTTGACTTAGTAATCGTAGCATCTGGCGGACAGGGAATGATACGCGCATTCCATGATCACTGTAAGCAAGGCATGACACCAGCCCCCATAATTGACCGGAGACCACGATGGACTGGGACCATGAAATTGAGGTTCACATCTCATTAATGGGTTCACTCACGAGTGACATGGATGCGCGCACGTCCATATTTTCCATGTCTGGAAATGTAAGAAAGGGAGAAGAGGAGATAGGGAACCTTACATTTGAGGTGGATCGGGCTCATAGCCCGCAGATAACAATGTGTCATGTCCTGTGCATGTCAAGGTTGAGGTCAATAATGGAAAGACCAGGGTACGTACAAGTGGAGTATGAAGGTCTTCTTCATTTTTGACAATGAGACGTGCAGTTGGTTGAGTGCGATCGTAAAGTAACCGGACTTTATCTGTTTTGGTCGTGAGGTCATTAATTTTGGCTTGCGTCCGAAAGACGTACTAGTAACATATAGATGCCTGGCCTGCACTTCGTCATGGACGGTATAATCTTATGTATATTTACTCACCTGAGCAGGTATGTCACTGGCCGGGAAATGTAGACCGCGGTATATATCGTAGGCTTCGCCCTGATCGACGAGTTCAGCTACAACTTTTCCATTCCACGCTTCATCGAATTGATAAACGAGCACTCTGTGAAACTGAGTCAAATCTTTAATAATGGCGACGACGACCTTCAAAAGCATGTCCAAATCAGGCGCTGCATCAAATTGCTCGTTTATCTGACCCATGATCGCAAATGTGTCCATTATGCCTATCCCACCAACATTTCCTACCTGGCGGGGTCCAGTTGGTCCAATGCGCGAACCGCGTCTCAGCCGCTCTAATGTCGGCAGAGGCTTGGCATAGCTGGTTGTACTTTCCAAGAGGTCCTCTATGTTTGGCATCCATTCAGTCTCTACCTGAGGAGCAGCATCAATTACTCCCTCCCGACTGATCAACTTGCCAGGAAGCTGACTCGTCTGTTCATCATGCGTAGAAACTTGATCTAGTCCACGACTTGAAGTGAAACCAGACATTGGGGGGTATAAAGGGTTAAATGTATCGCGTTCAAGCTCAAACTCCATGATAATCAGCCCCAAATCAAGGTTGTTATTTGAAGCGTCTGCCCGATGAATCGCGCACCAACAAGTCCACGTGCGCCGGCTATCCCGGCTGCGACGCTTCTCGCCGGGTAATGCAGATCCTGGTTCACCCCAGCCAGTGAGTAGAAATACATGGGGACTCCGTCCCTCGTCGTCAGAAGCTAATCCAGGATCGCTCAAAGATTGAATGTTTTCCCAAAGTAGTTGCGCTGAAGAATCAAGAAGTGGCTCTGTGAAGCATAACAGGGAGAAGAGATACGACGGCGATAAGCCGAGTATATCGGTTGAATTCTGCCACCCGAATCAACGACAACCAATACGACGCGGCAAGAACACACCTCTGAAACCTGTCGAACGACTAAGGCATCCTCCGTCTCTTCCATTACCATGAGAACGCCAAATGCTTGTATAGCGCCAGGTGTACGGATTGGCTATGGAACAGTTATCCGTACAACTGTCACTCCACAGATGCAATATTTACCTCATCTTCACATCTTCTAAGTTCGCCCTCTCTCCCTACTATAACGTGGTGGCCATGCTCATCCTGTGCGTGTTGAAAACGAAATGTCGAGTATACAGTAGTATCCGTGGAGGCCTCCTTTTGTCCCCTAGATGCTCCAGAAGAGCGTGATTCTGATGTCGTTGGACGATTTCTCGTATCCGGCGCCGAGAAAAGATGGCTTCCAGAATGATTGGGAGCGTTTGGTGTTGAGGAAGCCTCACCGCTCGATGTAAAGATAGGAGGTAAGTGGACAAAGCCACATTCGGATGGATTCAACGGTATTTCAAGTACATCCTGGCCACCCAGATGATCTACAGTTGTTTCTGTGTCGACATTCATGGAACAAGGTGATTCATGCATCGAGATGCTCATTGTCGTTGAAGAGGAATGAGTCAAATCCAGTTTCTCGAAATTTTCCTGTGCCATTCCCAACGTTGCCTGCTTCGAATATCCCATCATTGAGCCATGGGCAGGCGAGGAAGGGGATGTCCCTGCACTAGAAAAAGCAGGTAGTGATTGTTGAAATGATTCCCCATCACTGGATAATGACTGGAAGTCTGAAGGGCACCGAGTAGGAAAGGGATAGATACCGGATGGTTCGCCTATGTCACGAGCCGAAGTCACATTCATCGTATTTGAGAGTTGGCCAGAGCTCAGAGATTGTAAATTGTGGGAATCCTTGGCAGAATCAATGTAAGAACCAGAGAAACTATTTGTCAGGCCTATTTCCAAGTCCGCATCAGATGACCGCTGTTCCACGCTAGGATGGGCGTGTCCAAAACAATGCTCGCTAGGCAGTGAGGATATCGTGCTTTTGGATTGGACTTCCGGGCTTCCGGCGGGCTGYATACCATCGAGAAGAGACCTTACTGGATAAACAAATGACGACGGATGCCTGGGACCTGGAGGTTCAAGCTTATCTCCCATGGTGGATGGGAGGCGCCAAACGGTAGGAACGAGAAACGTTACACAACTTGTGTCGGACTGCCCAACTTGGCAACAACTCAAGGCCGCCGGCCACAGTTCCGGCACGTCACGCGTGATCGGTGACCAAATCAGAGAGATCGACGCTGTTACGTAAGATTCAATGGATGCTGTGCAACAAATGATACAATGCAAAGCGGCCGAAAACGGTCATCCGACGGCGTCTCGACGATGACATATTATTTGGGGCCCCAAGCTAAACTGGATGGGGAGCAAGCAACACACTCATTTGGCTCCAGAAAAATCCAACATCAACCATAGTTTACTCGGAAACAATAAATATACAACCGTCAGATCTAGTTAAAACAGCTCGAAATCCTTTGCAATTATGTCCTGCAGCCCTTCCTGTTCAATAACACTGTCGTGCCCTCCCACCAATGTTTTGACTAACTTCACGGATCTACCAGACCTAATCCTGCTTACCGTGCCAAACTTGGGTACAACCGAAGTTTCCACGATTGCTTTCCGTTTCTGTGATCGATGCTCTTGCTGACGTGCAAGATCGCTCCATTGCTCTGTCGTCAACGTTAGAGGTTGCCTAGGCATGGCAATACTTGGTAATAGGGGCGCAAGAGAGGCTTCAAAAAGAACATCCGAATGCGTGTGAGGGATGACCCAGTCATCTTCGGCTTGAGCAATGAGTATAGGAGATTTGATGTCCTAGACAGCGGTTTGACGGACGTTTCCGACGGTACCATTGATGACGCACCGAAATGATTTTTAAGGTATCAAACTTATGGATTAATGCCCATGAAATGAAATCTACAATCGCATGATATAACAGTAATCGTACTGTGAAATTTACACTCACTTGAAACCAATGGTATCATAGACATGGGTTTAATAAGTGGGAGTACTCCGACGAAATGGTATGTGCCCAATACATCTCGAATGCTTGAGAATGGCTTGAATGGCATCAGTGAAGTATGTGACGCTCCTAAAGTAAAACAACCTACAGCTAACAATACTACACCTCGGGGCGCCAGTCCTTCAGCATCTAATTTGGCGACAAGTTGTGACGACACCCCCGTCCCGAGGCTGTGTCCAACAATTAATATATCCTCCGCTTTCGCTCCGTTCGAAAGGAGCCAGTCAAACGCAGCTTTACCATCCTGTATCAAGCCAGCTTCACTCGGAGTACCTGTGCTTTCCGCAAATCCACGGTAATCAACAGCAAGCACATTAACACCCAAACGTGCAGTGAGAGCCTTGTAAAACCGTACACGGACTCCATAAGCACGCGTCCCGCCATTACCGTGGAAGAACAGGATGGTCGGATTGTTCTGCAGTGCAGCTCCTATATGAGTCTGTGGCTCTAAGGGTGAAGATGACAGCGAGTGATAGTACTTGTCCGACATGATAAACCATGCCCCTAACGACTCGTTATCGGGAGTTGTAATTTTCAGGTTAACCGTCTTATTCGCTGAATGCGAAGTGTTATCCGACGGTAAGGGGTTATGGAAAACAGATTCTCACGGGAAAGGCCATATTTCTCCGGGCAATCAAAATCTGCAAACAGAGGTAACTTGATAACATCCATATATACGGCGCTGGGTTCATAGTGAGTGCATTGCACACGAATTCGGGAGAAAACCCAACTGTCTTTGAAAAAACGGGACCATAAGAAGGCCAACCAGGGACACATATATACCCCCCAAGATGACCAAATGAAATTGGGCTCTGAGGAGAAGGCCTTCTGTCGGGGACTTCATAGCTGAAGACTAAAGAGTAAGCTTGAGGCTGTACACACACTGCCGCAGCGGACGGCGGATGCGGGCCGAATCTTCCCGGACCCTGGCTATGGAAGACTTCCGATACTACTATTCAACGCTATGAAGGTATGAGTATCGTAAGTGGACAAAGCTCGTCGGCTGCAACAGGATGACGGAGTGGCCTGGGCGGAGTTACATATATATGTCACAGCGTTATTCTGGGCAAGCAGCGCATGTTAGATAATTCGTTTATCTCCCTTAAACTCCCCATTTCAACTACTCGTATAGAGCATTGTATTCTACAGAGTATAAATCTAGTACGGTAAGACTAACGACGAGCATGATCTCTAAGGCTTGCTCAGCACTGTCACTATCTGTAAAGAGGAGAGGGCAAAGCAAGCAAGCAAAGAGAGGGAGCAAGATATACTTATAACATCCACGGCCATTAATACAGGTTGGCGGGTATGGGTGACATCTAGGAACAGTGGAAACGATGCATTTGTGGTCATGACAGGATTTGATACATGGAAGGTTTGCAAATTGCTCGTGCATTGGGCAAGCTCCGCTTTAGAATTCTACCATTTGTTCCAAGSTCTGATCCCTGCCCAGTCTCTCGTGGTGGGTTTTGACGTTATGGAATAGCGATACTACTTCGTACAAGCAGCACAGAGAGACTGGGTAGGTGTCTTCGCTGAGAAAGTGCTCGGACATAGATGAACCAGAGATCACGGGTGACTCGAGCAATACGATGTTAGAATCCAACTAACGTGAGATCTCTTGCAGTTCAAACTTCAAGAGGCCTTTGATCCCGGCCAGCTTCGTTTGGTTTCGGATCCCCCGTGATCTCGGGGGAATTTCCTTTCGCCCGCGGTCATCTCGTGCCGATGTATTCATTAATTTCAACCGCCTCTCTCCCTTCTTCAATACACAAATGGTTCGGTTGGGTTGGACACCTGGGAACCGGCATCATACAAGACATTCGCGCAAGAGCCCCTTACTACGTCAGCGACTGGACCGACGCTTGGAACTACAGAGTTGTCCCTGCGAGTGCTCTCATCTTTTTCGCAAAGTAAGTTACAGCTATTCCGTGCCGAGTGTTTACTGACGTGATAAAACTTAGTGTGCTGCCTGGAATCGCATTTTCTTTAGATTTGATTGAGACTACGAAACAATATGGTGTCGCTGAAGTTCTCGTTGCTTCCTTCATGGCCGGCTTCATTTTCTCTGTTTTTGGCGCTCAACCTCTGACAATCGCTGGAGTGACTGGTGTGTGATTTCACAGAGACCATCTTACAACGTCTTTAAATAATGCCCAGGTCCCATCACCGTATTCAATAAGACGGTATATGAGTTAATAACAAGGGATTCAAATCCTCCCATTTATCTGCACTTCATCGGATGGGTTTACTTGTGGGCTGCTATTTTCCACTGGGTGAGCGCATTGTTGAACTGTAAGTGTCCTGAACGCGATCTGCAAGGTTTGATTTAACAAAAGTACACCAGGGTGCAATTTTCTGAAATATGTTACCGTGTTCTCGTGCGACACTTTTGGTTTTTATGTATCTTGGGTCTACTTGCAATACGGAGTCCAAGTCATTACTCGTCAAATTGGCCAGACAGATCAACTCGGCCTCCTGGATTCCACTATTCTGGCTATATTAATGCTGGTGATGTGCTTTCTTTTCCAAGCACTCGCAAAGTCGACATATTTTCATCGCCACGTTCGACGGTTTCTGGCAGACTATGGAATGCCCGTGTCTTTGATAGTGGCTTCTGGAATAGCGTATTGGAGTTTCTTCTATACTGCAAATCTTGCCACTCTACCTGTGAGCGGCGCTTTCCAAGCTGCAAATGGTCGGAAGTGGTTAGTCAAGTTCTGGCAATTGGACGCCAAGTGGGTTGGTATTGCCTTGCCTCTCGGTTTCGTGTTATGGGTTCTCTTCTTCTTCGACCATAATGTATCGGTATGTTTCATGTCACTTTTCGTTGCTCTCATTTACATCTTTATCACCAGTCCCTTATGGCACAAGGGTCTCAATTTCCTTTAAAGAAACCATCCGGCTTCCATTACGATTTTTTCCTTCTCGGCATCTGCATCTTTATTGCCGGACTGATTGGAGTGCCAGCTCCAAATGGATTGATACCCCAGGCGCCTATACATACAACATCTCTATCGGTCATGGGACGTTCGTACGAGAAAAACAAAGATGAAGAATATAGCAAAGGAGAGGGATTGGAAAATGAACGTTCTAACGGTTCAGCAGATTTTTGCGACGTTCCTGTAGCGGTAGTTGAGCAGCGTGTGTCTAATCTTGCTCAAGGGGTTCTATGCCTTGTACTTTTGACCGGTCCATTTCTGAATGTATTACACCTGATTCCCCGAGGAAAGTACATCTAACTTGTTCACTTTATTTTCTTGTTGACAATACTCTCACAGGTGTACTCGCTGGTCTATTGTATGTTTCCAAATTGGGGCTTTTCCCCCGCTGACCAAGACCTAGTTGGTATATGGGTGCCGACGCATTGCAGGATAATGGGATCACCAAGAAACTTCTCTACTTCATCCAGGACAGGCGATTTACATCACCGAACGATCCGCTTCGTCGGGTACGTAAGTCTCGCACATTGCTTTTCGTCAGCATACAGCTTGTTGCCTTTGGTGCAACATTTGCTGTGACTCAAACCATTGGTATTTCATTCTTGAACGTCTGGATGGGGTCTCTTCTGATGCTTCCCATAGCTGCCATTGGTTTCCCTGTAATCATCATGTTTCTTATACCACTGCGCGTTCTGGTGATCCCCCGATTACCGTTCAAATCAGAAGAGCTGGCTATCCTCGATAAATCTACTGCATCTCCATTCGTCAGTCATTTCTACAATGTTCTGCATCAGTTAATGCATAGCCTGTTTCTCTCTAGACCATGAGATCCGTAGGAGGAGAATCTTACCAATAAGTCTGGCTGGCTAGGCTTGCTGTCCGCAATGCAGGATTGTATCCGACGCGTAAACTACAATTGCACGTAGTATAATCGACGCATCTGGGGAAACCACTTACTTAATTGTGCCTCAGGAGTCACGGGTCGCGACTGCCAGTCTTTGTACGCCTAATCACGCCCAGAACTTACATGTCCAGTTGCGGTGTCATATATTGATTATACTCCTCACTTCGTCGGCGGGACATCAAGATAACACAAATTCCCAAACGTCACGCAGAGAATGTGATGATAATAGTCAACGATATCATAAACATTCTCTTGTATCATGAACATGGTAAGATCATTATTGCAGCAGTCCACTTCTGCAAAAGGAACGAGAAGGAATCATACCTATAGCCGTGAACTGCGTATTGTATACTATTTGATCGACATCAACATGCACAAGGAATTATACGTTACAATGGGGCGCGCATTATCTAAAACAGCTCTTCTTCATAGTCGTCTTCGTCTCGCAAAAATGATTCTTCAAATTCAGATTGCTCATGAAACTCGTCTTCAACGACGTCAGTTTGCGGAACGCAGTGTGTATGTCTACTTACCGCTCAACTCTTCCTCCTCAGGGTAATCATTCTTGTAATGTTCCTCAGCTAGGTCAGGGGTTCGAACATAGAAGATACTATGAGAGAAGAGACTACAAACCGTTGGAATCTACATCTCCTTCGTCTTCCAGCTCGGACTCTGAATCTGAATCGTACAGATTTTCGTACGACGGAAGCCCCGTCCTGGTAAAAGCATATTTCAAAATATCAAAGAAAACCGTCCCACTATACGCACAACGTCGCGACATTAACCTTGTCAGCCCATTCATCAGTAGCGCCGGGTCGACGGTAGAATATGTCCCAGACGTAGTCATCCGTGGCTGTTCCCGAAGCAAGCGCCGAAGGTGTGACAGCCCTTTGCTCCTTTGGCCGCTCCGATGAATTGGGTAACATGTCGTGCACTTGCTCGTCTTTCAGACCAGGTAAGCGAGTAAATGACTTTCTAACGCACATGAGAGATAATCGTTCAGCAGTGGAAGAAATTTTTCAATGTCGGATTCAACAGAGGGGCGTGATTTCACTGGCGATGGGATGGCATCGTACATCTTGACATTCGACGTCGTTACATCTTTCGATGAGATAACAGTCGCACTGCGCGCCAAGAGTTATAGATCTCGTTTTAATACGAAACTGCTCAAACATACGGCTTTTTAGGACGCGCTTGGGGCTTGCTACCAACAGCATCATGTTCCAATATGGTATAGCGGCGGTTATTGTCCCCTCTCCTTTGTCGAACAGCGGGTGGCTTTGGCTTGTCAGTCACGGTACCTTTTGCTACCTTTGCTTCCTCTACACTTGACGCTTCGCGAGTTAATCTGGAGATCTCGTCCTATAACATACAAGGGGACTAAGAACTTTGGTTTGAGTCATCGCTTGTCAAATGCTTGGCACACCTCAATGACTTTTTTCATCTTATCATCCTTCCAAGCGTCGTCTTCCACAGTTTGGGCGAACTGGAACACGTCCATGCCACCACGGGACTTCTTTCTTCGGACGCGTGACTCGACGACTGCACGGAGGACATTAGTCTGGGTTGGTCAGGCAACAAGTTGTACGCACCCAATGCATCCAGGGGTTCTTCATTACGCTTGCGTTTGATGCGCAAGATTGTGCAAGATGCACTGGTGGTTTCAGGTTGCATTATGAACCGATTGTGACTGTGTCACATGTACTCCATGGAACGGCGTGACTCGCGTATGCACATGTACTACATAGTAGATTGCCACCTCAACCATATGGTGCGTTCTCGGATTTTCGTAGCGGAACACCATGGTTCCTTTTCATCTAATTTTTTGTGCCGCCACTTATATCTTTGCGAATTATAGTACTACAAGCAGTCGCATACGGTAACCCATCCAAAACACTGTTTCGAGTCCAACGTATGTCATTTGCATTCTTATTCTAACCGATATTTTGGCATGTATAAGAGGGCTATCGTTTGAACAGCAAAACAATTCTCTCCCCCGCCTCGACCGCACCATGGACGCTACACTGGATCTTTATATTACTCTTCGTTTGGCTCTTGCTGCACAATTTAAGCAGGATCCGTGGCCATTTTGCCAAATTATTGAGGATCCGTTTAATAAACGAAACATCGAAGAAATCCCAATAGGTTACGTGCCCGACTTCTCTCTTCACAAAACGGTGTTGACATTGTACAGGGTAGCACTGCTCGCCAAGTTTCAGATAATTGCATTGCTACATATACCGTGTTGATGCGTAACTTATAAATACGATTCCCTAATATTTGTACGTTTGAACTATTTCACAACAGTCATTGAGATCCACTAATTCTCAGATCCAACAGCACCCGGTGTTCCGGGGCTACCTGCCACCCTCCAGGCTGCCAGGATCAAATCCACAACGTCATCGATACCTCTGTCTTCCCTAACGCTGGTAAAAAGAGTTGGTCCATCACCGCGCATCATCTTAGAGTCCCTCTCCATAACTTCCAAAGAAGCACCAACATAAGGTGCAAGATCAATCTATGATATATGGTCACTTCGTCCCCACATTGCAATAATATTATAAGAAAAACCTTGTTAACGAGCAGCAGGTCTGACTGAGATATCCCTGGACCTCCTTTGCGTGGGATTTTGTCTCCCCCCTGCATGCTAGCTTAGCCGAGGTCGAAAATCAGAGTGGCTGGGACTCATTACCGAAACATCAATGACATAGATGATGTAATCGGCCAGCTCTCTTGAGTAATTTGCTGCAAGGTTATCGCCACCACTCTCGACAAAAAGTAGTTGACAACCATATTTCGCCTGCAATATCTCCAAGGCGCCCAGGTTCGCACTTATATCTTCCCTGATGGCCGCGTGAGGGCATCCTCCAGTTTCGATAGCAAGTATACGGGATGCCGGAAGAGCTCGATTTTTTATCAGAAATTCCTGATCCTCACGAGTAAAGATATCGTTCGTCACGGTCGCTGAGGAATACCGATAAACCCATGATGTGCTGATTGAAGGCAAAGGTGCTAACCAATGTTATAGTGTTCCCTGAGCCTCTTGCAAAGCGCAAGAGTCAGTGCAGTCTTGCCTGAACCGACAGGCCTAGATAGTAGCCGTGATATGAAAACGACGATAAGAGGCGTATCAGTAGTCGACAAACCCGCCAATACCAATGGTAAAACCTCTTTCCTGAAAATTCCTGTCGGAAAAATCAGGTAAATCCCGGTCTGCGAACTTGCCTAGGGAGCGTCGGGTATTATTACTCATATTGTTACCAAAAAGTGGTTACCTGGATGGTCAAGGTGCTCATGGGTGTGACCATGCTCTCCTAAGCCATGAGAATGAGTTGTTTCACCATGCTGGTGTGAATGTGACGGTTGAGCATCTTGAGATGTCGAAAGGTTATTGATAAATTGTACGTTCATTCTAGATTATGTCCTATGGTTCGATGGTGAACCGTATCAAATCCGTGTAGGGTTAGGGTCAATATGTACATTAGTAATAAGGGTTAGTCACCACAACTCTCACTCAATGAAAAGGGCTTTGGCGTCTTTGCTTGATTACAACGCTTCAGATGAGGATGATACAAAGACAAAGGGAGCAATTCGTYCGCAGAAGAAACGGTACGAGCTGAATTCTTGTTCGTCAACGGAACACTGGTGATTTTTTGAAAGGAAACTTCCAACACTGTCATCTTCATTGATGGTTCCAACCCCGATAGACGATCCAACACTGCATCAGGGACGAGTGCGGACACACTCCCACGTAGAAGGACAATATGCGACACATGTTTATATATCTGTGCGCGTGAAATCGCAAAGCGCAATGTACCGATTACTTCGTGACGTTTTGGCGGATGCCAAAAAGCACGTTCCATCTCTCCAAGAAACCTGCAAATTCGAGAGTGAGGGGAATCTTTCCAAAAGCGCAGAATTGCATATTTCACTGTCACGACCAATATATTTACGCGCCTATCAGCGGGAAGATTTCAAAAGGGAGGTTATGCGAATCTCAAAAAAGCAAAATCCGTACGTGACTCCATATATCCTTTCATTGAATTAAGTAGTGTCACAGGTTTCCTATGTCATTTACGACATTCTCTGAACTCACAAATGATGAGCGGTCGCGGGTGTTCCTGGCGGTGGAGATTGGCGCTGGGCACCATGAGGTAAATTTGATATGAGGCAATCCATTGTGCTCTAATTGGCTATCACAGCTCAAGTCACTGGGGACCGCTTTAACACCTATCGTTCAACAGCTCCGTCAACAAGGTTATTATGAGAACCCCCGATTCCACGCATCTATTGCTTGGGCTTTACTTGATAGAGATTTTCACAACCCGTCTGCCGAAGCGGAAGCTATTGATTCACCCGGGTCTGGGTCTCAACGATCGATGCCCGAACATAACACCGCAAACGGTTTTCCTACAATACCCCACTTCCCCAAAGATTTGTTATCCACGCTGAACGAACGATACGGTTCCACATTAGCATCCACAAAAGTGGGTTTATTTGATGCGGAATTCATCACAGTCAAGATTGGTAAAGATACGTTCACATGGAACTTGTCGGGATGACGAGACCGATTACCGACCTAGGCCGTCTTTCGCAACCGTTGTTATGTTGGATCTGTTCTTTCCATACACAGAGATCTCGCTTGAATTCGTCGGCATATTCCGAGAATACTCCACGGAATAGTACCGCGCCTTCTAGCGTCTTTCTGAAGGGAGGCGAACAACGCCGCCCCGCTTTACCGCCATTGTTTCAACTCCTTATAAAAAAGCCTTTGATCACGAGGAAGGTGCTCGTTTTGGCTCATGCGTATGACCCGAATTGCGCTAGTAGTTGTCTAAATATATCAACGAGTCAGCAAATGCCTACGTTTCCATGCGTCACAGGGCTAGAACAGGAACGAACATAGTGCGAAATTTTGTGTGATATCATGAGAAAGACATTGAGCTGGTGAGTTGATATGAGGCGCTGACCTTTTTGTGTTTCATGCATTAATAGCAGCATAGCTTGTTAAAATATTCATATGAATTAACAAGCAAACCGGTACGTTACGAGAGCTCACCCAGAAGGTTGCCGGTGTAGATCCGCGGTACATGGTTTGATTGGAAGTTTGTGCGAGCTTTGTAACGTGAATGACAGGGCCCATGCACGATAATCTAGGATCAACGATCGGTCCTTCTGTATCCCCACTCTCTTCCCATGTACGTATAGTCGATCTTTCATACCGGGCCGATTTCATAGAGTTTGACAGAACCTGCTTAGGATGCATTCCATTCACCTCCGGACTTGACTCTGTGACGCATGTGGCACAAATAATCCAGGCTCCGACAAAAAGGCTGTTTGATCAAGATCCTTAATGCTTATTCGTGCCCGAAAAGGCATAAATTCCAGTATTTACTGCATGTGATCAAAAGATACGGCATGCAAGGGCGCGGGAACCCGACGAATTGTGCTCTCTGCCTTTGATGGCCTTTCGAGGTTTTGTAGTAAGTACGGATTGATAAGGCTGGGCTAAAATCCGCGGGTTCGAGCTGGTTCGAATGGGATCAATAAGGAATCCTTCCATTCATCGGTCATCGTCGGCAGAGGGACGCTGTGCGATGTGAGGTCAGGGAAAAGAATCACACATACATATGTTTACCAAGTCTACCGACAATGGAGACCCTGCAATGAAAATGCAAGGTAAATCCGAGTATTCTACACGTAGGACTACGATGCCGGCACAATAGTGATTGCCACATTTCTTCCGCTTCCTGTGGCTTGATCGAACAAATTAATGGCCTCAACTCGTGCACCACTACCTTGAATAGCATCAGCCAGCGAATCTCGGGGTTCACCCTTGTCCATTGAAGCTTCCAAATCGTCGATCGCCCATTCTTCCTTTAACCACTGAACTCGGTCTAGGATTACCAAACTTTCTATCAGCGGGCCTATCAGGCAGCGGAGTACATGTAGAACCTCCAGCCGGCGCTCTAATAGCAAGTCCCGTTTATCAATTGCAGATGCGGAGAGATCCACATTCAATTTTTGACCTGCGGCAGCCAGGAAAGTTCCCCACTCGGCGTAGGCACTGTCTGGCAAACGTCCAACAAGGCGCAACGTACGACTTGTCCCTACGCCGATGCCTATCTCATTGCCAAATCCAGACCCGAGAGGGGGTGCGTCAAATGTATCTTGACGCGGCGGCGGGGCCGATGCGTTCTTAATCTGTGAGGAAATCACGGGATCTGAATTGTTGCTCTCTACTTCCAACAGTTTTCTTGTTTCGTCTCCGAAGGCGTTCGTCTTTAATAACTCTCGACCCAAAAGTCCCCTCCAGACAACTTTGCGGATAGATAGGGAGACCGATGAGGTCGCTTTCGGTGACATGAGCCACTGAGATGGTATCTGTGTCGCAATGTTAAATGCGGATGGCGGCAATCGGAGTGCCGTTAGATGCGACGATGACGCAGATAGCGACTTAAGCGCTTTTGAGAGTGGAAAATCTTTGACAAAGTTTTTTAGTATTAGCCTATTCCGGTGGCGACAGGTAAAATTCACCCGTTGGTTTGATCAAATTGTAGCAGCACCCGACCACGACAGCTCCGGCCATTCTCCAAGTAGCATTTTTAGAACGAGAGGCGTTTACACAAGCGCGCAATATATCAGGTGTTAGCGACCCACATGCGTGCAGAGCGAGGAAAAGTACTGGATCCGGATCTTCATCATCAACTCTGTTTAATGTTTCGTGTACCCAGTCATCGACAACGGGTATAAGGGTTTCAGGGGTAATATGGATAGTTTTGTGCAAGATCGGGGTAGATGGCTTTTCATTGCCCAACGGGCGAAGAGCGCGTGCGACCCGTTCTTCCCAGACTTGCGAGCCTCTGGTCTGCCACTGATCTGAGTCAAGCGCTAGAACGTGTGTCGTTTGTAGGTATGACTTTAAGGTACGAGTCAAATATCCCTGGAACCAGAATCAGCAAGGGCAGGCGATAGGTCATTTCCACATCACACACTTGTCCGGCACCGATATCTACAATTCTGACCCGTTTCCGCTCAATTTTCAGGTCATCAAGTAGCTTTGCTATGTAAGCCACCATTCGAGATACTTCATGAATTTTTTTAGGCGACATGCCTCTATCGTCGAAAATGATATCCGAAAAATCGTTATGCATTTCAATGGGTCGACGAGGCAGTTGAAGGCTTTGTATCCCTTGTATGAGCTTGCACAGTTCTTGAGGGATGCTGCTGTGTGCATGGTGTGCGCTCTCAGAGTTAAAACATTCGCTTAATCGAAGCCAGTGACATTGATTATCCCCCTTTCCTGGGTCATCCCGTACCCAATTCCACCAAGACAGCCAGGGGTGCGGTGGTTCAAAATCAATAGCCTTGCCAACGTCATTTGGATGGATACTCAGAAGAGAAGAGACGATGTCGGATGTGAGAAGTCGTTGGATGTGGTCCATGCCAAACAGATTGGCTCATCGATTGTGGCGCATGGCAACCTGCACGGTCCATGATCTTGGCCATTGGACTGGTAGTCTTGACTCCAAATACAGCATCGAAATACTGCGAGTCCAATAATGCTCCACTTCATTATCCGGTCCCCGTAGACTGCATGAGTCCTCCCTGAGGCCTGAAGGTTCCAATACACGTATCTACGTATACTCGACTCCAATTATTCACATTATCTATCGCTGTAGGCTTTCCTCGTCTCTGATCATATGCTCTGAACATGCTCGATGATCGGACCGGTCGTAAAGGGTTCTCAATAATTATACAGGGGCTGTATAAAACAGGTCAAATGCCGCGATATCGATTCTAGTTTCATTACAACTCAGGGATGCCCTGCAAGTTACCGCAACATTGAATGGTTGATGTTATGCAAACGGGAAATGAACCACGGAAGCGCTGTCCAGTCTCCTATCTCCTATTGTGATGGCATAATCACGAAATGTTGACAGAATCAAGAAAGCTAAAACCTAGGTTCGCCGGATGGAGATGACCCGCTACTCGCGGCCATGATTTATAAAGAAAAAAAAACTCTCGAGTGTCATATAGATTTTCCGTCATCCCCGGACCTTGCGTGTGGCGCCAGGAAGTTCTGGAATATGTGCTATACAGCAATATCACGTCTTGCATTTTGCCACAGTACCGTCATCCTGCCACTAGTCGTATTATGAGTGATCAATTTCAAGTCCGGTGTCTCGTGTTATTCTGGTCATTGTTATTATTAGCCAATCAAACGAACTTGGACACGTAACGCGATCCAACTCCTTCCTTCTACATGTCATCCTTGCACAGGATATGGGCTCTGCCGTCTTAAACTTCGCCGATGGGTTGCAAAAAGGTACGCGATTACGCTACATGGTTCACCTCGGGTAAATATGTGCTTGGCTGTGCGAAACCAACTCCTTGTTAGCGCCGGTCGGTCGTCTTCCAGCGATGTTGCACCATAAGGAGGGAAGAAGTAACGGCATTCGCTGTCTGTTTACCGGTTCGACTTTGCCAACGTCGCCGACATGACCGAGTCTTCGAACCACGATCTCAGTTTATCGTCCCAAATTAGGGAGCCTAATGCCATTAACGAGATGCCACCGCAGCCCGGTTCTCTATTCGGCGGCGAGGAGTGGGTGAGCTTCTTTAAATGCCATCTTCTCAGATTGCGGTCGAACTAGAACGAAATAAGCGCAGTAGAGCCATTTCCTTCTCAGCGACGGGGTAAGTTGTGTGGCATTGATCACTTGTACGTTCATAGATTAAGCACTTTTTCTTTTAAACCCCACTGCTATTGCCTTTCTCATCGTTGTTTGGCTTCCTTTATTGTAAAAAAAAGCCATAACGAAAAGGGCAATTTAACTAAACAGGGCGATATACGGACCAAAACGCAGCAAAGTGTTTGCATGGAAGCTTCGATAGATATCTGCTCAGTCTATAGTTACACGCCCGGCGGCGAGGCCGATCCAACTGGTTCGATCTCGCTCCCCAGAAGGCCAGAAGGAAAGCATCCTGCTATCTTGGTCAAAAGGTTCGATTGTAAGCTTCTTCCGGATCTGCTCCTGCCCAGGTTCACGTTCATTCATCCTTCCAATGAATCTGCTCTAGTTTACGAGTATCTATCAGTCATCCTGATAATGGGACACGATCTTCTGTGCAAGATCCCACAGCTTACGAGTCGGTGAATCCGCTGGCTCGCGCCAGATCCAAGTGCATGCAATGCAGACCGGAATTACACGGCTGCGGTTCCATTAGAATCTTACTTCATCCTTCTGATCTATTATTCACGTCATTCAACTCCCATTTTGTAGGTTCTAATTAACCTACGGTTGATACTCTGTGATATATTGCAGAATCATGTCTCCTCGTTGGGTGGGAATGACAACCGCAAAACGTGTTTCAAGAAAGAAAAGGGAAAACCGCGTCCTTGAAGAGGGTTATACTCTACGACTTTGTACGTACACACCAACAAGGTGGTTATTTCTTTCGGTTTCTATCTGCGTTTGGTATCATTGCACTTTAAACAGCGCAATTCCGCAGTGCAGGCCGGACGCTTGCTCATACCTAATGATAACTTTTTCCTGTGGAGGCCGTGCCAACGGAGAGGTACCAACACTGATTTGAGTTGAGTAATTTTTATTCTTAATTCCACATTGCACAGGATGCTTCCATGCAGTCCTTCCTTGGCTCTCGCCATTCGTGTGAAGCTACTACTGCCATGCGCCCATACTCCATGGGGTCTGTGGCGGCGGCTTGGAGCAAGAGCGTGCGCTTCAGACTCGGATCACGGGGAGGCAATCGCACGAATGCGGGCACAGAGGACAATAAGACCAAGCGCAAGAAAAAAAATAGACGAAGCCGATAGTACGCAGGCGGATCGCATCAAATTGCCTTTTTGACGAAAAGGTTGAGAGAGAGGGGAAAACAAAGTGTGATAATGATAACTGCAAATTGATAGCGTCATGCTAAACTATATGTACGTGGCGCTCGCGCGCTGAGTCAAACCGACCGATTCGTAGGCTTGTCCGTCCGTGTGTGTGTGTACGGTGTTGCCCGTGTGCCATTGTTGCCGGTGCCCGTCCCCTTATTCTACTCGCGTGTCGCATCTGTGAGACTGTGACTCTAAACTTGGGGGGAGATTATTTCATTGACCCATATAGTAACAAACATCGCTTTTCTGGGAATGCACCAAATAGCTGGTACGCGGCACCAGATGGTTCAGTCTCTCCGCATCTAAGGAACGAGTGAGCAATCATCATGCGACTCCTATAGACCGCAACCGATTAAGCCTCTTGTGGCCGGTCTAACGACGGGTTGTGTGAGCGCTAGGACGTCGCGCCAGATTCCCGGCAGGGTTCCAAACAGACGAGTTTGAAACTTACCAGGAGCAATGGGCAAACTGAAAGCTAGTGGCGATCACAGCTGCACATGCGTTGGTGATCCTTCTGATTCCTTGATTGAATGGGACAGAGAGGAGTAAGGAACGTCAGCGTAATTACTTTTTGCTCGGCTCATCCTTTGCGTCAAGTCTCGCGGCTTTGATGATACTCACACAGTCTCTGTTTTCTGATGCAAAACTGCCGAAACAGGATTCGGAATGCTGTGTTACGGCCAGTGATGGAATCACGATACGTAGGGGTGTCGTACACCATTTGGTCACCAATGCGTACGCGTTGGACTTCTTTTGATAATCATCTGCGTCTTGAATAGTAAAATCGTGTACTCGTTTCCCATTTCCCACGGAGCGGTATGATACCAAAACGGTGTTATTTCTGTGTTTTTCATTTGTAATGGAGTCGCGTAATGTGCGATACACATTAATCTATTGGTAACGTAATATAGGTATATGACTGCACAATAACAAGAGTGTTGATGACGATAGACACAGGCACAGAGCACGGACAACCAAGCAATGCGAAAGCGGAGATAGCGGTGGATAACAATGAAATGAAGCAGAGGAGGGAGAGCGATATGGAGTGTGATGACCACAGGTCATCATCCGAGTCGGATTGATACCTAGCATAGCGAGTGTGAAAATGACCCAAAACCATATAACGGCAAGGCGCGGAAACTCTCCGTACCGAAAAGGGAACAATGCGTGATGCGAGCAGGGTTGGTGGTGTGGTGGGTAGGGTTACAGCTCAAAAAGAGAAAAGTCCGAGAATGTGCTTGTGGTCCCTTGTCTTTTGCGATGTGATGCGGGTGGATGTAGGGTATTTTTGGTACAATATCATAATTCAAAGACAACGTCCGTGCGTTCAAAAGTACAAGCGGATTACTGCGGCGCGGCATAGCCTGAACCTGGACCTGAGCCAGGCTGACTATCGTAGTAAGTCGGCTGAGTATTCCCTGTTTGGCTGAGCCGGGAGCTAGGATCAAATGAAGAATAGACACCGGTAGGGGCCGCGGGATTATGCGATCCGTGAGTCGTGAAGGGGTTATTTGACATGGATGGGGGTCCTGATATTGGTGATACATCTGATGAGAGATAGTGAGGGGAGGATGTAGGACCTGTCGATCGGGTGCCAGTACTATACAGAGGCGCGATCGGGCGGTTATGGTCATAGTCGATATTAGTAGCTGGGCCTAGATGCTGGCGGGGCAAAGGAAGGCCAACCCTGCCGTTTATATAGTTGGAGGAATAATGCCCAGCTGGTGGCGGCGACGACATGGTCGGCAAGGTCATTGGGTGAAATAACTGGAGGGTATCCGCCGGCATTGAAGCGCGGCGCCCCATAGGGTCCAGGACGTTGGGCAACGAGCGACCGCTCGGTGGAAAAGGTGCCGTCGTTGTCGGGAGGGACGGCGGTCGGTGTGCGGGAGCAAGAATTCTCCTGCGAGCCTAGATATACGTAAGGACGGTGGCGCAACGTAGAAAAAAATAGGAATAAGCCCACATTGATCATCCAGTTGGATACTTGGCTCATGCTCAATCCAGTTGCATTGCACAACTGTTTTTTTTCCTCCTCGCTAGGATATGGATGGTCGGAATGGCGGTGCAGCCATGCCTTTAAATAATCGGTCGTCTCCTTTGGCAGTTTGCCTCTCTTCCGCGGCGGTCGATCGACGAGCGAGGACGTCGCCACCGAGGACGAGACACGGGGTGGTGAGTTGGAGACAGAGATGGAGGGCGGTGCCGACGTCATATTAGGCGAGTATTGTTGGTTGCCCGGAGGAGGCAGGGGAAAATCAGACGGGCTATTGGGAAAGGCCCACTCGTTCTTTATGCTGGTGACAGATCTGCGGTCCTGCTGACCAGAGATGCGACCTGAACCTGCAAACATCTGCTGCGGCTGCGACATTGGACTAAACGACGTATGACGCAAGCCCTCTTCGTATTTTACAGTCGGGCTGCCGAGCTGGCCCGGGGTGGAACTCGGCCGCACGATCCCGGGAGGCGGAGAGTTGTTCCAGGAATTATCGTTTTCGTAGTAAGCGAGGCCAGCCGGCCGCTGGTATTCTGACGACAGTGGGGAATTATAATTTGAGGAAGTAAAGGCGGAGCTGGAGGGAGTGGTGCCATTGGAGAGACCAGGATTTAAGGAGTCTGCGTAAGCGTTATCCATACCTAGAACAAAGTTGGTCATGACCTTGGGCTTGGCCATCCTGTCGCCTCCTGTTTGGTCTACTTGGGGTGGGAAAGTGTAGGAAGCCAGCGAAGACGGGGCGGAGGGCGCGTAGGTGTGCCGGAGGGTGGACGGCTGGGGATAGGGGGAGTGCCGCTGCCTGGCAGTATCTGGAAGGGACGCGCGGCGGGGATGGGAGTCCTCAAAGCCAGAGAGGATGGAGGGCAGCTGGAGCTTGGAATGGTCGATGACCTTGTCATCTTCCGGCGTACCACTCTGCGGGGCAGACGAGGAATCGAGATCCCAGTTATTTTGGTCGGCTGGGTCATGCCTCGGTTTCTTGGGCTGGGGCGAGTCTACGGGAGAAAGGGCGCGCTTCTCGCCACGCGACAGAACGCTGTCCGAATCCGCGGTGGAGGTGGCGGAACTGGACATACGGCGTGCAGAATCGAGGTCCGAGTCGCTGGGGAATAGTCAGCGCGGGGCGGGGGATACAGGAAAGGAAATACATGATAGGGGGCGAAGGCGAGAGATAGGGGAAGTCGTCGGGATCTTGCTTTGGGTCGGGACTGGGCGAATAAGCGGAGGCCGGGGGAGCAGGGCGGGACTCACAGGGAAAAGTAGGGGTTGAGGGCGTAGTCGGGCAGCTGGGCAGAAGGCATGGGGGCTCGTCGGGCGGGGGAGCTTAAGTACGGGAGCGACAGCCAGGAACATAAATGAATATTTTACTGCTCCCACACAACCGCAATCGGATATATTGCATGATAAACTCGCGTGCCAGGCACGGCCGAGCTGGCTCGCCTCTCAGATCCCATCGCCCCGACGGCCCATCCCTGCCAGCAGCTTCTCTGCCTTCCGCCGCTCCTTCTCGCTCATCTCCACCCCGTCCAGCACCCGGACCTTCGGGCATGACCCCTTCACTAGCCCGCGGTACGCCAGCCGCCCAAGGTAGCTCGCGTCCGGTAGGTCTCGCCGGAACTTGCTGTCCAGTTCCTGCCACCGCCCCCGGCCCTCCGACGCCGACAGCGCACCGCCAGCGTCCTTCACCAGCAGCGGCAGGTACCATCCAAGCGTGCACGGGTTCATCCTGTCCCCCGGTCAGCCCGCCAATCACCGCCCAATCGCCGCACTTGCCTGAAATCAAGCACCTCCGCATCCGGCATCCGTTGCACCACGCGGATCAACGCCTTCGTCCCCTTCACTCGAGACCCAATGATACTCAGCTTTCGCAGCCGCGTCAGTCCCGCCAGCGGGCCCACATCCTCCAGAAAGTTGTAGTTGAGATTCAGCACCCTCAAGTTCGGCAGCAGCGTCGCCAACTCCTCGGGAAGCGCGGTCAGTCGGCATGCGGCCAGCTCCAGGTAAACCAGATTGTAGCAATGGTCCTCAAAGAATCCACTCTTGATGGCGTTCCCTACGTAATTCCTCAGTCTCTTGTCCAACACCCCAGCAAAATACGTACCCGACAGATACAGCCGCTTTACATCACGAACGTCGTGGGTGTGGATGTTCCTGCAAAGTGCCTGATCTCAGCATTCCAATCAGATCGTCACAGATACCGTAAACGTACAGTCCTCGTCCCCTCTGATTCCGCAGGCTCAGGTTTTCCAGCTTGCTAAGCCGGTCTAATTTTACCAGCGTAACCAACGAATTATTGTCCGCGTATAGCGTGCGAAGATTGGGAAAAGAAGCCGCATTCAACTCTTGCAGTCGGTTCCCACTGATGCGTAAAATCCGCAGCTTAGGCATGCTTCCGTCAGTGTCGAGTTCGTCCACTTGATTGTTGTCTGCAAACCGTGATCAGCTCCCCTCGGCAGTCAATGTCATCCTGTCACTTGCCCATGTTTAATGCAATCAACGATTGCAGTGACGCCAATCCCTCAATGTTCGCTAGGCGATTTCGGCTTAGATTCAGCATTTCCAATCGGGTCCTGTATTTTCGTCATTGAGTAAACGATGCAGGATGGTAAAGTAACCAAACCATTTGAATTGCCTGCAACCCACGGACGAAATCAAGTTGCCTTGCAGACTGAGCTTTACAAGGCCATTCATTCGCTCGAGGCCCTCGAGGCTCGTTATTTTGTTCCCATCGGCTTTGAGTTCATGCAGGTGTCGTAGGCACCCCAACTCTATAGATCCCTAAGCGTCAGGACAGACCCCATCCCATAGTTGGAAGGATCACCACTTACGCCGTAATGACTCCACCTCGTTCCGGCTAATATCAAGATGTTCAAGATTGGTAAGATGGCTGTACGAGGTAAGCTCAGTAAGGCTGAACACCATACAAATCAGGTATTTGAATTTATCCGATCAGGTTAGCATGGGGACTTTTTCATTAAGGCATCACGCACCAATTGAATGCGACAGATAACGTCCTTACTGTATCAGGGACGCCGCTTAGCCAAGACAGCTGATTCGAATTTCTACCTTTCCATATCAGATGATCGTCCCGAAACTGATAGAAAAAAATGACGAACAGGTTTAGTACATCAAGCTGGGGAAGAAACTCTTTTAGGCGAGTTACGCTTTCCAACCTCTTATTCGACAAATCAATTGCACTCAGCTCCTCCCAGTATGGTTCGAATGGCTGCACATCAGTGATAACCTGCACTAAGCGATCATGCGTAACCCCGAATGAACATTCGGTCAAAAATGTTCCATTTGTCTTGTTCCCGGTCTGCTGGTCCGCGTAAGATTTGGAAAGTACTCTACTCCCTGCGATATTATTGTGCCGACCCTCTGTCAAGGGACGTATATCGTCTGCACGACCTGAACTGCTTGCTTTGGATGGGGATYCGCTTACATCAAATTCTGGAACTCGTGGTGAATGGGAGTGCGTATGCAGGGAAAGGAGATATCTACCAGAATCTGAGTCCTGCAAACCATTCATCATATCAGCAATGCGCTTTGATCGTGCAGACACTTGAAATGTTCCACTAGATGACGTGGCCGGCGTCTCCGCCCGGGATGCACTTAAACCTCGAATGGGTCCATCTCGTTTGCCATCGGAGAAGCTGACCGACCGCCGGTAGACCTTCTGCAGCGGCGTTTGAAGTCTATTATTTGAACTCTTGGGAACGGAAGCGGGCGTGACGCTGGAACTCTTCATAGCCGACCGAATGGCGGACGTCGCGGCCGAAGGTGACTGGTTCGGCCTGGCTGGTGTGGTAGTGCTATTAATGGAGGGCGGAGGTACTTGCAGGCGTGCTAGTTCCTGGGCACCGGTATTGAGCCGCTCATGTGAAACTTCATCATGTGTTTCTAATCTCGTCTCCTTCGCAGCAGCTTCTCTTTGGGCCCCACCCTCCTCCAGATCCGCCGACTGATCTTGTCCCCCTTGGTCATTGCTTTCCTCTACGCCAGTCATCACATGCACGACATGCAGGGATGTTTCCGTCGAAAAGCTTGTTAATTCCATTTCTTCAGCGTCCACTTCTGATTGTTCCTCAATTCGGCTCATTGCGGCAGTGTCATCCTCGTCCATCAATTGACTGGCTTCTTGTAATGGCTCGATCTCTTGACTAGTGCTCCCCGCCTCGTCTCTCAAGCTTTCGATGTCGCCAAAAGGATCGTCGCTTACTTCGGTCGCGGAACCTACTTCAGAGCCTCTGCTTGCTTGAAGGGAAGCGCTCTTGACCCATTTCATTGTCACTTTGTCAAATATCATTCCGCTAAGTCTATCGGGCAGCTCAGGTATATCAGCTGGCACAATAGTTCTCATCTGAGCTGGGCCCGGATGTTTGACAAGGGAGGGCACGCTTCCCGCGGTAAGAGTGGCACCTGATGCTGTGCTCGATGATACGAACCGATTCAGATCTTCCGTGGTACCATTACGCAGTGGCAACGAGGGATATGAAGGGGCAGTGCCGCCATTAAAAAAGTCTTCTTGTGATCTTGTCGTTGCCAACACCAGCGCATTCTGGCGCAGACCATTGTCCTGCACCGACACGCGGAACATGCTATCAGTTAGATGCTGCATACTATTGATGGAACGCGTTTGAGAGCTCCGCAAACTAGCTGTGCGCGAGGAATTAGAAGTTCCGAGGGAGTTTGGTGGCCGACCGGTAGAATTGCCAAGGACCGATCGTCTCTGTGATGAATTCTTATCGTCTCCAGAATGAAATGCTTTGGAAGTGACCGTTTCGTTGGAGAAGAGGCGTTTTTGGCCTTTCATATCATTTTTGATCTGAGCCATCAATTCGGCTGCTTGCTGACGATATTTATTCGACGAGCTCGCTTGCGAATTGACAGTGCTCGTAGCCGAAGTAGGATTCGTCACATTACGGGAAGGCACTTCTAGGAAAGAAGGCCGACGTGAAGTATCTAAACAGGTAGGAGAATGAATCCGTGAGACAGCCACTGAGAACTTACCTACAGACGCGGGTTCTTCGGTATGATTGACTTTGTCCTCTTGATCGCTCAAGTTCGGAGAACCCTGTCGGACGCTAGCCACCGTCGATATCGTCGAGAAGTCGCGAGTTTGTTTAATTTTCTGCATCAAAGTACGTGATTCATCTACGTAATCCTTCCCTATTGGTTTGGGTCGGCTAATAGAGGCTCCTGCGCCGTCGCCTTCTCCGTAGAAGTCGGTGGGGGGACTGAGCTTAACGCGCTTTGCGCTTCGGAGATGTGACGTATCAATGCTTGGAACTTCAGAGACTCGAGATAAAATTGGATTGCAAGTCGTCGGAGAGGGCGTAGTGCCGGCTCCGGAGCCGGACGGCGTGTTCACCGCAATAGAGTCAACCATAGCTGATAGTTGATCGCGCGTGTACGTATCGTATTGGAATTGAAAGAGACGTAAGCGTGGATCTGTCGCAGGAGGTGGCGCACGCAGCGTCTGTGGCGCATTAGGTGTAACCGGTACTTGTGAGAGATTATTTTGACGGGTAGAGACATCCCGAGGAACTGAAAACGTAAATTGGTACGCCATGTTGAGTTTCCGTCTGTGAAATGAGGACATATTAGGATCGTAGGTCTCTGTGATATCTTCTTGCGAACCATGGGAAACAGTGGCTGGTGGCCGCAAAGACGATGTCGAAGGCCTCTGTTCCGGAGGGGTTGGAGGTTCAAACATCGTTTCTAGTGGCAGCGGCGCAAAGATGTCTTTCATGCTTTTGTTGCTGCGACTAGGTGCTTTTGGTAAAAATGGAGCGTTCTGGACATCGTCGCGAATCAGGAATGTACCAGCCACACGAGATAAGGAAGTGGATCTGCTAGCACTAGTATCGATGTCAGAGTTAGTGACAATACGCGCTGGCAGGGGCGTGGTGAACGAAATGGACCGCGTATTATACTGATTGTCGTTTTCATTCTCAGGCTCTTCATCGGGTTCCAGTTCGATCCACTCGTCTTGTAACTCCTCTGTCTGCCACCCAGGAGCTGCCAAAGCCAATGCTTGACGCATTTCTACGACAAGGAGGGGCGAGATAGGCTGTGAAGACGATAGAAATGAGAATGTTTACAGGCGCGCAACGACCGTGACCTCGCCGTTGACCCGCCGCGTGACATCCACGTGACCGCGAAAGACGCGTCTTTTATTTGCCTCAGTTTCCTTCCGGGACCGCTGGAAATTTGAAAATTTGAGTGATCGAGACGAGCACCCTGGGCGGCGATCTCTGTTGAACATCAGAGAAATATTTCCGCGATTATCGCAGTTTGATATTGAACCGAGCCGGTGCGCGAACCAGATTTTCTGTTTGTCGATCATCCCAAGAGTCAGATGACGTGATGATTCGGCCTGCTACACTAGGCTACACTCCCCCAACCCCTTGACAAGCTGTGGTCTATGCGCCCTGATACATGTTCTCGAGCGTTGGTTTGATCTACAGTATGCTCAGGTGGCAGAGTCAATCAATAATACTAAAATATCATACAGTTCGCCCTGTAGTCCACGGTCCACAGTCCACCAATAATGGATCAAACTAAATAAAAATTTAAAATGTCATTCAAGTTTGCCCTCGCATCACCACTTCTCTAACTTGCGGCCCACGAATTTCGGAGTGGAAAAATCCGTTATGTGGTACGAAACCCAACGTTATACTTCTCTGCCTTTAATAACGTTGGCACTGACCCCGATCAAGGGACTAATTAAATTTCGTTTTTACCAGTGTACTCTATGTTAAGTACGATCCGAGCTATCCGGCTTGCCAGAAAGCCGAGTCGGCTTGGCCTTGGTGAGCGCAGCGCCACGCGCCTCGCTTTTGTTGACCAGGGTATATTCGCTAATCAGTAAACTTGTTACCGCATTGACTAAACGGATTCGCAGTGTGGAGCTGCCGCACCGGGTGGGACCACCAAAAAAATGTTATACGACGAAGGGAACATCACTTCCCATATGAGAACTGATGAAGGCCTACCCCAGTGGTGTTTACAGTAATGACTGACATGATCCATTACAAGATATTTATTCCTATGACATATGGAGTCTCCGCAACGGATCATTCATGAGTCCCATTTATAATCAGAAATTCGTGAGGATGGCTCGAATGCCCTGCCGAGACCATCCATGGCCCAAATCCTTGAAACAGTACGTGAAGTGAGAGACTAATCTACCTGATTCAGTCAAATCATCGATGTGAACAGGTTATCGTTTCAATACGCCCCTGGGGTGATGGAATCCGCTTATCAAGCGACGACTTTGACCAGAGAGCCCTGTTCTGGCTCACCGATTTAGTCGATGGAGGCAACCAGTGATCGCCCTTCATATCTACCTTCCGTACATATGCAAGCCACCCACTATAACGGTCCGTGTGAAATTGCGCTCCCCATTTTCTCTGCCGAATAACTGAGACGTGTTTGAGGAACTCCGTATATGGGTACATTGGCCCGGGAGGCCTTTCATGGAAGGTTCACATCGCCGTGGATCACAAGTTAGAGTATGCATACCATACGAGCACAAGCTCGGTTCCGCCACTGTACCCGATGGACATATGCTTTCTTGCCCTGACAGGGTATGACAGCTCAGGTGCTCGGTATTCGATTAGATGTACTTGTCGTCGTTAAGTCTGTCTTTCTTACTATAGCATCCGAGAAGACATCAGAAGGTACTCTACAAGTCCCTTCGCCATCAAGGAAATAAATGTTTTGGAAATTAATTAGTGAGTATTAATATCTGATAACTAACCACAGTTTTATGAGCGGAAATAAGTAAGGCACTGCCTGGGATACTATATTTGCGTTCTCACGAAACTAGGGATTGATACCATATGCCGCACAGGTTGATCAATCACCACATCATATCTATATACGACGGTCATCTCCGGGTGCATTCATACAGCGGGTATAGTCTGGGGCCGAATTCGGACCAACACCACTCATAACGCTTGAACGAAACATCCACCGTGCCCGGTATTCGGTGCTGTAATTGCAATACTCACTGGTCACAGGCAGAACCACTAACCTCGCGACGGTACCTTGCCACCTCTCAGGGCCAAACGTTGCAGAACCATACGTACACATTCGCCGATTCAGGTAGTCGTGCCTAGCTGTAACTCAGCGGCACCCGAAGTAGAGAAACCTCTCCCACGAGATTCCAAAGCATCTTTCACAACTTGCCAACCGTGGGTGTACATCGCAGTGGATAGTGGACAAAACACAATTTCGTATGCTGTGGCAGCCAACAGACTGCGTGCCCAATGTAATACTGCACAATAGGGATGTCTAATTAAGTAATTTGGGATATGGGTGTGCGAAAGGTATGCGTGAAGTCAATGCTGCGATGCTAGTGCGGTTCCAGTAGTCGATACGGAATAAAAGGAGATAAAGATCAGAAGATGTAATATTCTAGCGACTAGGTGTCGTTGAAGGTTTTAGTCTAAGTAGATGTGTGATCAATCGCTTCCGAAGTAAAAGTGGGAGTATGGAGGTTGTATTGGGATCACGTACGGCATAATCTAGGCGGGAATGCTTTTTTGCCTCAAATACGGACAGAGGACACAAGATTTAGACCATGAAAGAGACGATGGGTGCTCTCAGTGCGATTGAGTAGGTATTCTTCAAACCCGATCGCATCGGGACCGGCATCAACGGATAAGGTGTCTTCCCCTTGGACGTTGCTCTGTCCTGGTAGGATCCATGGTGACCATGGGAAAGCAGATCGCCCTGTAGAGGGCGGCAGGCACTCCTGGGTAGAGAGAACCTGAGTTGAGTTGCGTTGACCACAACTTGGAGGAAGGGTCGGAGAAAATCCCACGATTCTGGTCGTGGTAGATTTTTTACCATCCATTGTTCCGTTGTAAGTGAATGGGAAGGAATGCATGTTTTCATTCGGTTCGTTTTCGGCTGCTCTGCGGCGGCGCCTGTGTCCCGGCTTAGTATTACTATTAGTAAAAGCGAAGGTATGGGAAACAGGAATCTCGTGACGCCGCATGGGTGCATGTAGGCAACTGGATGTGTTCACGTTACAATTTTTCAGGACTGGAAAGTGATAGAGGAATGGTTCTCGGTCGTAAGAATTTCGTGGAAGGGGCGGGGGCGACATGCTTGGAGAAGAAGGATAATTAGACGTTATGGGCGACATCTCGAAAATCATGTCTGGTGATTGTGACTGCTCAGCGGAAATCTGTGGTGAGTACGTCGACAACGGTCGACGCCGCCATGGAATCTCTATTGGGGTCGATCGACGGCCACAATTGTCAAAGTCCATCGTCTGACCGCATACATGAGCTTGTGAGCTTGTTGCGAACAGGTTCAATAAACAACAGGCTTACGGGTTATGATAAGTGTCCTGCGAGGATGACGGAAAGGAAGGAGGAAATGAGGACGCCGCGTGTGCTAGATAGAGAAATCGGAGCTGCCCAGTGCCCTAAACCTGAGCCCAGATGATGTCCGAGACCTATTCTTCTGCCCGACGTCCAACTCAAATACCAAGCAGTCTAAAGTGCGGCACGGCTAAGATGATATGGCGACCCTGGTCTTTCAAAGACCACCGCAGGTCAGAAGGGGATGCAAAGCATGCAAACCTGGCTGCACCGATCGGGGAGTTGCCTTAACAGGCCTAGCGCCAATGAAATCACCGGTGTGCGCAAATAAAAGCAAACACCCCGCATATGATATCATAATTTCGACTGTCTCGCAGTTTGCACAGCATCCATCATGTATTCTGTCAACGTACGTATTCTGCCATCAGTTATTCCACTACTAACCATGAATTAGGTGTCAGGAATTTCTCCCTTAACGACTAAAGATAAGCTTCATGATTTCTTCTCGTAATTATACGATTACTGCTTTGATGTAACTGAAGCTGATCAGAATCCGTCCTACAGTTTCTGTGGCAAGTATGTAGTTTGTATTAAAAGACGGATCCACGCTTATCACTTATGACTAGGATAACGACAATCGATCATAAGGGTCAGGATGCGACCATTGCTTTCGAAAAGCCATCCGCAGCTAAGACCGCCTTGCTGGTAAGCATAGAAGATTTTGACATTAAAACATTCATATATGCTATGTGTAGCTAAATGGGGGACACCTGGACGACGCTACTTTACAAGTGACGGCTGATAACCCCCCTCCGGAAGAAGAGGAAGAGGAAGAGAAGCCAAAAGCGCATAAAGAGACTCAACACCCCCACCAACACGAGAAACCTCGTGCTGGAAGTGAGTACAAAATTTTATGTGATTAAGGTAGCTGAGGACACCAATTCCAGTCGCGGCGGAGTATCTCGCCTCTGGATATGGATTAGCTGATCATACAATCCAGCGCATGATTGACTTCGATGGTGAGCATCTTATGTCAGACTCAGCGTTGGTTCCTCAGTGTTTGATTGCCATCGAAAGCTAAGCAGGGGATATCTAAGCGCTTTTTGAATTATATGCAAACCCTTGACGCCAAGGTCGGTGAGCAGGCTTTGGGTCCTCAACAGACGGTCTCTGGCAAACTTCAAGCCACTGTACAGTCTGCGAGGGAGCAAGCCATAGCGATTGACCAACAGAAAGGTATTTCGAAGGTAGCCAATGATGTAAGCGACAACGCAAGCATTAAAGCAAAGTAACTTATCTTCATCTTAGTATTATGCGCGTGCAATTACATCGCCTTGGGGTCAGAAGGTCAAGACCTTTTACACCACTACAGCCAAACAGATCCAAGATATTCATGAGGAGGCGCGCAGGATCGCTGATCAGCACAAGGCGGGACAACCTGTTGCGGAGGCTCCCAGCGTTGTTCCCCAATCCACTACGCAAGCAGGACCCGCTGCGACCCAATGATTCAATTGTATTAGATATTGACCAAGCGTCCTTGAAATATGCATTATTATCGGAAATTTGTCGGCCGAGGGGGCCGAAACATCCATCATCCTCAGCATCTCCTGACGTGAGAGATCCGAGTAATATGTGTCGGCCGATCCAACGCGATACTCTGATAGGTATTGAAGAGGTTGGAAAACCGCATATATAATCTCTCAGGATTATTCATTTTGCAACCACAATGAGAGATGCTTCTGGTTGGAGTGCATCGCTGTACAATCAAACAGCACCATTCGTCTATTCTTCTGAATACACTGGAGCTGTGCTATCCCTTCTTGCTGCGCAACCCGGAGAAAGAATTATCGACTTTGGTTGCGGCAGCGGCGAACTGACGCTAGACATCCAGCAAACGGTGGAACTTGGAGACGGAGGCCTAGTATGTGGACTGGACCACAGTGAAAGCATGGTTCGTGCTTCTGCTTGGAATGTAACGATTGATATTGATGGCTTATACCATGTTCTGGTCAGGTGCTCAAAGCAAAGGAGAACGGGCTCAAACGAGCATTTCAAGCAGATATACAGAACCCAGACGAAGTGGAAGCAGCCATTTCGGAGGCTGACGGCAAATTTGACGTGGTATTCACGAATGCAGCGTTGCACTGGTGCAAACGCGACCCCGCTGGAGTGCTCGAGAGCGCCAAGCGTGTTTTAAAGCCTGGAGGCCGCATTGTCGGAGAAATGGGGGGATTTATGAATTGCATAGGTGAGGTTCTCGTTATTAGTGCGATGGAACACGTGTTGATGAAACATCGCCCAGGCGTCCGTTCTGCCATTCATTGCGTCCTCCGCGAGCGGGGACACGACCCAGAAAGCGTTGATCCATGGTATTTTCCTTCCATGGCGGACTATGTCAAAGTGAGCTGTCAACCTTCAATGGACCCACTTGTCATATTCATCTTCCTCATAATTAGGTGCTGGTCAGCGCGTCCTTTGAGCCTACTCACCTTTCCTTAGCGCCGCGCCTTACGCCATTAAAGACTGGCCTCTATGATTGGCTTGAACTCTTCGCCAGGCCTTTCTTCCTCCGCGATATGTCAGACGAGGAAGCTCGAGAAATCATGCAAGAGGTAGTCGACATGTGCCGGAGAGATTGCCAGGATGAAAGTGGGAAGTGGGCCATGGTGTACGTGCGTTTGCGGTTTTCCGCTGTTCTGAAGAATCAGGAGACGTTTGCGACTTGATTTATTTGTTGACGGACATGATATCCAGTTCGATGTGCTTGTAGTAGTAAACTTATTAGTGTGCAAGTGATTTCTATCCGAGTAGATCGGCCCACGCTGTGGACGCGAGGCCTGGCGAGGCATCGCGCATTTCCGAAGCAGACGTGGCTGATTCGGATTCCGAAGCACACGTACTCAGTTTCAATGCACAGCCGCAAAGACACAGACACGAATGAGTCGTTACCCCGCGACCTTCCTTTCTTCCTCGATTATATATACCTGGTACTGACTTGCTTTATACCTATTCTTACTCAACTAGATGGCTACGACAACAAAACGAAAAGCTTTGAATGGGGACTCACGAAATAATTCCTCTGCAATCCCCTCATCTGCCCAGAATGGGCACGCTTCCTCCGGTGACGAGAAGATCAATCACAAGTCCCTCATTATGTGGGCCCTTCAGCTAGCGCCTGCATTTATAGATCAACAAGTAGTGCGTTCTACATCTTTCTGATGGTGCTGTTGGACGCTCATCCATTCGCTGGCGCCGTTCTTTAACCTAACAACCAAATTCCGTGACGACATCGAACATATTCTGGAAACMCAGGCTCTAGCCATGGTCTTTGGTGGCTGTTGCGCGTACGTACATCGTTTTGTCTGAATCTCTGCTTACCGACAGGTTTGCTCTGCAGGAATGCATGGTCATACGARCAACTACTGAGAACAAGTCCGGGTATCGGTGTGTTTTACCTCCATTTAGTGAATGGCATCCTCATCGACTTTCTTTCTATCACAAGGCTCGGCACTCACATTCTTCCAGATGCTTTTCATCGCCGTCCATTCGTTGCCCTCATTCCTAACCTTTCAAGGAGGGAGCTGGTTCCCTCGACTCAAACCACGACAAGTACCGCTCAGCCGATGGCTCACGCAAGTCCTTCTGGTYGTCACAAGCTCTTTGCTCAATAATTGGGCGCATTTTTACAACGTACCCCTCACCATTATTATCGTGTTTCGTTCAGCTGGCAAGTTTTTTCGTGGAAGGGGCGATTGTGCATCTCACAAACTCCCTCTTCTCACATACACAGGCCTGGGTATCTCAATGCTGTTTGGATTCGTGTTTTTGAAGAAACGTTATGCTTTGTCACAAATAGTGAGTCTTGTCGCGCAGCAAAACTTGTAGTGTGCTGAACACCCGCCCACCCTCGACAGCTATGTGTCGCTGTAGTGTCCGCTGGCGCCATCCTCGCTACAGTATCCCGGCCTAGTGCATCGGAGGCAGCAACAACCCTTAAATCAAAGGATGACGCAAAGAAGTACATAATCGGCGTATCGATGATGGTCGTATCGTCGGTTGCGACTGGCTTCCTAGGCCTGTTACAAGAACTCACCTATCAAAACCACGGGCCATGCTGGAAAGAAGGTGTTTTCTATACGGTATAATCTCCTTGTAACGTGTTTTATCCTTTACTGATCCGTTTCAACTAGCATTTTCTGTCGCTTCCGATCTTCGTCTTTCTCTTCAATGATATCAAACTGGGAATATACAGGTTATCGTCTACTAATACAGGCGCCCCTTCCGCAATCCCGTTCATTATTCTGCTGTGCAACATTATAACTCAGCTAATCTGCGTATCTGGCGTTAACAAACTCAACACGGTGTGTCTTCAAAAGCTTTGCAAGCGACTAGTTTTATTTAATGGTTCATTAGCAAATGTCATCGGTTTCAACTAATCTAGTGCTAACGACAAGAAAAGCGCTCAGCTTATGCTTTAGCGTCTGGTGGTTTGGGAATGGGTGGAATGCACAATTTGGACTGGGAGCAGCAATGGTGTTTTTGGGTAGCATATCTTTCAGTATGGTCGGGCAGAAACACAAGTTCAAGACATCATGATTCGGAATGCTGTACAAGGGCGTTCGGCTCTACATAACTATTGACCTCAAAGTCCCTGAGTTGAAATTGTCGGGCGTCGCGTTCGCCGTGATGTTTACATCTGGCATTTTGGTCTCGCCACGCTTTACTGTGGGTTCCATTGCGCTGGGTAGGGCATCCAAGAAGTGCGACTCCCCGTCGCGATCGTTTTCATCATGGATATGATTTTCTACGCCATCAGGACCAACTTTGGAGACATCATCTTTAGTAGAGTGAAGCGAGGCAGGAGAAGTCCGAGAAGTCAAGGTTTTGTATCCAGCGTCGTTGGGCATTTCCAAGTCTGGTTGGTAAAAAACTGGAAGTTGTAGAAGTGACCCTTTTCCCAATTCATTCTAGAAGCGCATGTAAAGTGACGGCAACCCGAAGGATGGACCCTTTTACCTTTGAGATGGTCTCTGAATCTCGCTGTAACATTTCGTCAATGGCGAGATGCACGACTCGTGTATGCTTACATATTTAATCGCCGTACTGGATGCGAGTGTGCAGAGCGCAACCAGGCCAAGTAGTTTGAAGTGTATGGCAACCATGTTAGTATGATAGATAAGGAACGGCGTGTAATATGCGTTGGTGATGGTAGGAGGCCACGAAGGAATGAGGGCGAAGAGGGCGAGCAAAGGTTTATATATGCTACCTCGAGAATACGTCATGAACAGATAGATGATCGAGAGTCCTTTTTGGGACTGAGCTATTTTGGGATAATTCTTCTGTGACTTTGTTTTGAGACGCTTTCATGCAGGATCCGACCTATCCGTCTCGCGGCCACCAGGAGACTGGCAACGAAGCCGATCTTGAAACGACCCCTCTCATTCCGGCAGAATCATGCATTCCGTCATACGTAAGCATGGTCCGAGGCCACTGCGACAACGATTGCCCRAGCAAGAGACAACGAAACGCTTGTCTATCTTCGCGGTCGACGAGTATGGGAAAGGAGGAGAGYTCCGGGTATGAAACACCACGTAGCACCACGACTTTAAATGCTTCAAGGTCGTCAAGCGCYTCCTCTAGTACCATGGGCAAAACCAGCTCCGAAAGCGGACCATGCACGACGACGCTTCGTAGTGTACTGGTATCAAAAGTTTCCCTGACGTTGAAAAACTCGGGAAGCGTTGCTCGCGACCATTTAGCGTCCGAAAGGACCTTCTTGGCGTATGTGAGGACCAGTTTGGGCATAGTCACCGCGGGCGTCGGTGCGTGGGCCTCATTCCCCATCCGTCTTATCATGCACGTCTGAGCCTTGATTTCCTCGCCAGCACTCTTGCAATTACTTACGACGACCAATTCGGCTAACCTCCAAAACGGGCGCAGAGTTCATATCGCGATAAGAGCCCTCGGTGGATCCACCGTGGTCTTCGGCCTGATTATTCTGGCGACTGGTTAGTTCGTTTCCCCAGGAAAACCGGGATCAATCAGAACTGAAAGTTTTTGACCACATATGTCAGGTGTCGCTCGCTATTTTTCAATACAAGCCGCACTCACGACGGGAATGTTCCCAGCTGCTCGGCTGTCAGTAGGATCAATAGCGATGGCCCTTGCGATCCTGATCTCAGTTGTGCTCGGTATTCTGATGGCTGGTCCCAAGCTGTGACAGCAAGCGCCTGGTATGACGGAATTCTTTGACGGATGTTACCCTGAATCCAAAATTTTTGGCAATAATGTACAAGTAGTTTTCTTGAGCTTGCGGGCGTGGAGTTGGTGGTTGTAGTGAAGGAAGGAAGCGAATACAATGTGGCGTTGCCCCCATCTTCGCGAAATAAGTCATACCATAAAAGGACATATCTCCTTTTGATCTAGCCTGTGGCGGTGATTATACGGCCACTCGATCTCTGGTTCATATCACAATGACTTTCAAGAAAGGACGCGAAAACCATGACGTATCTAGAGCTAAACCGAAACCGAAAACAAGAAATTGGGTTCGTCATAGTATTAGAAGGCTAAGGCGCGTCCGTCTAACACGTGTGTAGCCCTCGTTTGGTATCATCGTGGCCGCCGTAACCGTTGTCGTCATGGTCGTTGCCTATCTGTTACAAACCAAGATCATCAAAAACGAAAGCGTTTTCAAAGTGACTGACCTCCCGGGAAAGGGGAAAGGACTTATTGCGACGCGCGACATCAAGGTATTGCTAGGCGAGCGTACTTGCTTAGAATGTTCTGAGAATGCATAGCAAGGTGAATTACTAATCCGAGAGAAACCTCTGTTCATTGTACCCCATCAAGGCCAGTCGTTTTCTTTCAATGCAGCATGTCGAAAATGTGACGGTGTTCTACAGTTTCATCTGCGCCTGCGCAGCATATATGGGGGAAGGTCCAAAACCTCACTCCGGCAGACAAGGAGGCATATATGGGGCTCTCGTACGTACATTTGCCAACTGGGGTTGATCCTCAAACGCAGCCAGAACAAGTTGCACTGGCTATATTCCAAACGAATGCCGTGTCCGCTGGTGACGGTGTGGGCATTTTCCCTCGCATGGCGCGTCTGAATCACGGGTGTGCGGGGAGCTTCAATTCTGTCTATAGTTGGAGGGATAAAGAAGAAGTGCTCGTCGTTCATGCATTGAAAAACATCAGCAAGGGACAGGTTTGCGTGAGCCCCGCCGAGCGATGGGATCGGTGCTGACTTAGAATGGTAGGAGTTACTGACGACGTACATGAACACGAAGCAGCCGAGGGCGCAGCGTAGGTAATGATGTCAGTGACTAATGAACGATGTCTGGGCTAAACTATACACAGAGCATACTTGGCAGAGCAATACGGATTCGAATGTAGCTGCAGTGTATGTTCATTGCCAGATGTCTTATCACGGGCATCGGACGAAAGGCTATCCAAAATAGCGATGCTGTATGCGCGGTTTGCGAGCTGGGGAACGGAGGATATAAATGGGCGCGAGGCGGTGGAGATTGCTAATGAAATATGGACGATAGAAGAAGAAGAAGGGTACTGGAGTGAACGTGGGCAGCTCGCAGCTGATGCGGCGTGGGTGGCGGCAGCGCATTCGGAGTAAGTAACCGGAACAACTCTAGTTGATTATTACTAATGGTAGGTTGTAGTTACGAAGCAACGCTCCAGTGGGCGAAAATCGCGGAACGGTGGTATGCATTGGAGTTGGGGGCGGACAGCGCACAGGCTGACGAGATGGGAGCGGTGGCAGCGGCTGCGAAGGCGCACGCCGCGTGGGGATCACGTAAGCGAGAACACGTAGCAGGCCCGGCCAGATAGAAAATGACGCCGTGAGAGCACTAAGAACTCGTCTCTTTTCCACTCCTCATCTTTCCGGCAAGTACAAGCCTTGTTCTCCTGCTCCGCCGCTGACTCGCCCCAGTCCTGCCTGCATGGCCCCTTCCAATTCAGATGTCTTCGTCCTCGCCGTAGGCGTCATCTTGGCGGCAGTTTACCTCTTTCGTGACCAACTTTTCACTGCTTCCTCGCCTAAAGCCACCCCGGCAGTTACAAAGGCCGCACCGACAAATGGCTCCGCGAATCCTCGGGATTTTATCGCAAAGATGAAGGAAAGTGTGAGTAGAGGTTATTTACGCAGTCGTAGCCCCTGTTCATCATTCATGTTAGAAAAAACGTATAGTCATCTTTTACGGTTCTCAGACAGGCACTGCAGAGGAGTACGCCATTCGTCTTGCCAAGGAGGCCAAGTCCAAATTCGGTCTCGCTTCCCTTGTGTGCGACCCTGAGGAATACGATTTTGAGAACCTGGACCAGCTGCCCGAAAACTGCGCCGCATTCTTCGTCGTGGCCACATACGGCGAGGGTGAGCCCACAGACAACGCCGTGCAGCTGATGCAGAGCCTCCAGGATGAGTCATTCACGTTTAGCAACGGCGAGCACGCCGTACCCGGGCTCAAGTATGTCGTATTTGGCCTCGGAAATAAGACATACGAGCATTACAATCTCATCGGCCGGAATGTAGACAACTTCCTCACCAAAATGGGCGGAGTCAGGATCGGCGAACGCGGAGAGGGTGATGACGATAAAAGTATGGAGGAAGACTATCTAGAATGGAAGGATGGTATGTGGGACGCCTTTGCTGCCGCAATGGGTGTCGAGGAGGGCCAGGGTGGCGACTCGGCAGATTTTGTTGTCTCCGAGCTCAACTCTCATCCTCCTGAAAAGGTTTATCTTGGTTAGTTGTTTCCTTCGGATTACGTTATCGTTGCTCATGCGAACTTTAGGCGARTACTCTGCCCGGGCCCTCACCAAGACCAAAGGTATTCACGATGCCAAGAATCCATTCCCTGCATCCATTTCGGTGGCGCGGGAGTTGTTCCAGGACACCAAGAGCCGAAACTGTATCCACATGGAATTCAGCGTGGAGGGTTCCGGTATCAGCTACCAACATGGCGATCACATCGGTGTCTGGCCAACAAATACGGATCTCGAAGTTACCCGTCTCCTGTTTGCCTTGGGCCTGTACGGCAAGAAAGATGCTGTCATTAACATCGAATCTCTTGATCCTGCACTGGCTAAAGTTCCGTTCCCAGTTCCCACCACATACGATACCGTTCTTCGCCATTATCTAGACATAAACGCTGTTGCCGGTCGTCAGGTCCTCGGCGCCTTGTCCAAGTATGCTCCTTCACCGGAGGGCGAAGCCATCCTGAAGAAGCTCAACACAGACAAGGAGGCGTACCACACTGCCATTACCAATGGTTGCCTCAAGCTTGGCGAAGTTTTGCAACTGGCTGCTGGCAATGATATTCGGACATTACCCACTGCGCAGAACACAACCGCCTGGTCGATACCATTTGATATCATCGTGTCATCTATCCCCCGACTGCAACCCCGGTACTATTCAATATCGTCCAGCCCTAAACTCCATCCCACATCCATTCATGTTACAGCTGTCGTCTTGAAGTACAAATCCATCCCCACGGATGTTGTTACTGAAAGATGGTGTTATGGTGTTGGATCCAATTTTTTGCTCAATCTTAAGCTGGCTGCAAATAACGAGCCGATACCTTTCATCAAGGAAGGCGGCGTCGAGCGCGCGGATGTTCCTGCATACCTACTAGAAGGACCTCGGGGCGCATACAAGGATAATATCATTTACAAGGCCCCGGTGCACGTCCGGCGTTCAACGTTCCGCCTTCCCACGAATCCCAAGAGTCCTGTCATTATGATCGGTCCTGGAACCGTAAGTGTTCTCCCGCGTGAATCTGTCGAATCTCGTTGACAGCGCGGTTTGTAGGGTGTAGCTCCTTTCCGCGGTTTTATCCAGGAACGCGTCTCTTTGGCCCGCCGTTCGATCGAGAAGAATGGCCCAGATGCTCTTGCCGATTGGGGACAGATATGGCTATTCTACGGTTGCCGTCGATCTAATGAAGATTTCCTGTACAAGGACGAATGGCCAAAGTACGCAGATGAGCTCAAGGGCAAATTTGCGATGCGCTGCTCGTTCTCGCGCGAGAAGTTCAGGCCGGATGGAAGCAAGATTTACGTCCAGGATCTGATGTGGGACGAACATGAACAGCTTGCCGACGCCATTCTCAATGGCAAGGGTTACGTTTATATCTGTGGCGAAGCGAAGAACATGAGCAAGGCTGTTGAAGAGGTGCTTGCCAAGATGCTGGGTAAAGCCAAGGGCGGATCCGCAGAGGTCGAGGGCGTAGCTGAGGTCAAACTACTCAAAGAACGGTCGAGACTGATGTTGGACGTCTGGAGTTGATTGTTGTAACGAATATCATGTGTAATGTTTAATTTCTTTTCGGCATTGATACTATTCTTTCTTTGACAGCAAAGATGGGACTTCAGTGCTTGCTATTTGACTAGTTTACGTATACACTAAGTGCCACTCAAACGCATAGATTAGTTAGTGAACGGGTTGGCAAATAGACGTGAACTCGATTCTCGTGGGCTGTTCAAGTTACCTATGTTCAGGGCCTCGGCGCTGTCCATTACTGCACCTGCCCGTTCCTTCCGACCGTTCTCGAGCTCTTCTCTTGCCACACACAGGTCCTTCCATTCTGGTTCTACGTCGCGACAAGAACAGCGGCAGAGTTTGGATGGAAGCCATACGCCAGCGGATACCGCTGCGAGCAGGCAGATCCCAGAGACCGTAGAAGATCCGGCCTCTGCAAGTGATCCCAGCGGAAGTAGCAACGCCGCTGCCGACGTCCAGGTTTCCTCGCAAGAACGGACGACGGCGCCAGGTCACAACCGCCCGGAACCGCCCGAAGACGATTCCCCCCGACGTGCCGTTCCCCCGCCCAACCTCGACGCCATAAAGCAGCGCCTGCGGGAATGGTCGGAACAGACGGCCGTCGTGATTCGAACCCGCGCAGATGACTTTACTGCGCGGTCCAAGACAACTTTTTCGCAGCTCGGTGCGCATYTGAACAAGGTGACGGGGTACGAGGAGATTGAGGCGCTAAAGAGGCAGGTCGTCGAACAAGGTGCGCGTGCCCACCGTTGTGTTCAAAGGTAAATTCTTACTGGAACACTCTACTCTATTATTCTATTCTGTCCCATACTACGGGCAGAGACAAAAATTGTGGAAGCCCGCCAG
Organism: Amanita brunnescens Koide BX004; assembly: GCA_001691785.3. Classification (NCBI taxonomy): domain Eukaryota; kingdom Fungi; phylum Basidiomycota; class Agaricomycetes; order Agaricales; family Amanitaceae; genus Amanita; species Amanita brunnescens. The sequence continues at coordinate 24,508 of JNHV02000025.1, read as the reverse complement.
GCCGCGCGAGATGCCAAACTGGCGTACGAGCAATCGGTGGTCCAGCGGTCCAACTCTCAACGTGAGGTAAACGAGCTCCTGCAGCGCAAGTCGATCTGGACGGACGGCGACGTCGGTCGATTCACGACGCTCGTTCGGCAAGACCACCTCTATGAGCAAGAAGAGCAGCGTGCCAAAGCGGCCGTGGACGAGACGGAGAACGCGGTAGAGCGCGAGTTTACTGACCTTATGAGGATTATTCTTGCACGGTACCACGAGGAGCAGGTGTGGTCCGACAAAATAAGAAGCGCTTCCACATATGGGCAGCTGACGGTGTTGGGGCTCAATTTAATGGTGTTCATACTGGCTATCGTGGTCGTGGAGCCGTGGAAGAGGCGGAACATTGCAAGAACATTTGAAAATAAAGTCCAAGAATTGAGCATAGAGAACGCGGCAAAGCTAGATGCTAGTATGCAAGCGATTGGGAAGCAGTTGGCGCTGCAGGAACGACTGATGGAGGAGACGAAGGACGAGTTGAAAGTGAGGCTTGAMGCGATCGCCGAGATGGAAAAGGAAAGACTGGACAAGAGAGAGAGTCAAGTCGAATTGGCGTCAGTATCTACCATCAAGTTGGAGGATGTCAGCTCCACGAAGACACTGGAGTTGGCCGCGGTTGGAGCTGGTGCGTTCCTCGCAACCGTGCTGAGTTGGTTGTGGATGGGTCGATGATGCATGATGGGTAATATATCATAAATATTAGCATACATTCAGACTTTTATAGACCCGACAATGCACTCTAACAGTCCACTCAAAAATGTCTCCGTTCAGACGATATGAATGCGACCCACCTGTCATGCAAAAATTCGCCTTTGCTTTCTTTCATTTGGCCCTCGGACCACTCATCCACATTCCATTTCACCCAACCCCAGCCAGCTTTGATCTGGAATTGTGAGCTCGGGTGAAATGCAGAAAAATCTGTAGATACCTCAGGTTTCTTATGAGGAGCAATCACGACAAGCCATCTGGTTTTGGTGCTCAGTTCCCAGAGCAAGGCAAAGAGTTCAGAATTACTCTCGACGAGGTGCAGTGCGAACGAACAGATGGCCATTTCTATTTTATTGTCCTCTGACACAGGCGAAATGGCGTCCGAAGAGTCCGTTTCCGTCGCGTGCGTCCCCGCTGACAGGAGACGGGAGAGATTGGTGGTGGATGATGGTAATGTGCCTTCAGCAACGTCTTTGAACGACAATCGATCGCAAGATAGACCAGTCCTCTGTTTGAATGCTTCAGATGTGTACTTTGAAGGATTAGTGGTGGATGACAATTCAATTATGTACAAAAGAGAYGGCAATTACGGGATCGGCTGCCATGACATATGGCTGGGGAAATTCGGGACCAACAGGTATAGCTGGGATTTTGCCCCTTCTATCTGGCTGTGATGCGTTGCCTTGCGAGCTTTGGCAAAGATTTTGTCCCAACTTGAGCCATTCTGCAAAAGCTACCGTCACTTCGCCGCTGCAAGAGGTATAAGCGACATGCAAGCTATTTCTAAGATGAGAAGTCTATCCCACCTACCTGAAAACGGTAGTTTCAGTCAATCCACGTGTARTTATGGGGTTGAAACTGACTGACCGCAAGCCATGTCGAACAACAGGATCCTGTGGTCATTCTCGGCCGAGGTAACACATTCTTTTTCCATCTGCCACCATCTACTACAGTCAGAGAAAAGTCAAGGCCAACTCATAACGCACTTGCTAAGCCAGGAGAACATGCAGAGTCTCACTCCAGGATAGTGGGGATTACGATAAGTTGCNCCCACTTTTTTGTAGTACTTCGTTAGATTTAGCTTTGAATGAAGGTCGCAATTGCGGATCGACTTTCACCTCATCCACGCCGAGTTCATCATAGTTGTTGCGCATGGATAGTGAGAGGTTCCCACTCGCGACGGCGCGGTCGCCTCTCGACATGGAGGCGTGATACGGATTGTGTACTGCCTTGTATATATATGGAATGATCCAGTACCCCCCTCCTTCGCACCGGTAAAGCCCACCGAACATAATAACGCACATATAGAGGCTAAGCAGCTACGGTGTGCTTTTTTGAAAAAAAATACGTCAGTCTTACGCTATTATAGACAGAGATGAATGTTTTCCCATGGTATCGGTTCCAAGGGCAAGGCCTGCCACGTCAAATCGAAGGGCGTACGATCTGCATCACCCTTGCAAACGGTATTGTGATTCTGGGCAACTGAACCGCTGGCATCTGAGCCAACACACTGCTATCGGCCATATCGGCCTGGCGGCGGGCGTAGAGTCTGAGTAGCCGGTTAATTCACCGATGAACCAGCTCTTGGCGCGCGCGACCATCCAACCTCGCACTTGAAATGACTTCATTCATGATCAAAGCACATGTAGACCGCGAGATACCGCAAGAATGGCGAAGTAGTGCTGACTGCGCGTTTTGTAGCATCATYCGGAATGAGCAGCCTGCATACAGAGTTCACGAAGATGACAAGGTCATYGTTATACTAGGTGAGTGGGGCGATTGATTTTATTACCGTTTGCTCTTCAGAGAACTGTGCTTAACAGATATCATGCCGTTGAGACTGGGACACATGCTCGTCATTCCCAAGGCTCATTATTCGCGTTTGTCGGAACTGCCGGAGGAGTTTGCGTCGGCCGTGGGAGTTACTTTGACAAAGGTGGCGAATGCATTGACACAGGGTATGTTCTGTAAATACTYGTACCCATCCCGGATCATCTATGTGAACGATAATAGCCGTGGATAACACAGCACTGAATGTCGTGTGCAATCAGGAATATGCACAAGCGGTCCCGCATGTAAGTAAGCTTGGGAACGGATGTTCCGACATGCATCTTAATAGTGATAGGTACATTATCACGTCATTCCTGCACCGAAATCAGGTCAACCCGAATCATCCACACTCGTCCCGAATGCCCTGCCTGGTGCAAAAGAGCAGAGACCGAGAACGATGAGGGAGATGTACCAAATGGAGTTTGAGGCAAGAAGTTCTTTGGACGATGACGAAGCAAAAACTTTGTTGGATAAAATTCATGCGAAGCTTTGACCGTCTGGGGTGGTTGTAGTAGTTAAATGCACGCGGCGCGTATGTGCGTGACCACAAAACGAAACGCGCCTGGTCACACTCCCCATGTCCGAGTATGCATCGCAGGACGAACTCGAGGAACTTGAGAATGAGGAAACCCAACCGTTATCTGAAGATGAAAATCTAGCTGAMGCGGCGGTTCCAGAGGAAGAGCCGAAGGGAGACGAACCGCCTACGAAGAAACGAAGGACACGTAAAGAACCCAGCGTCCTGACGCGTGAGCTGGGCAAATCACTTCTACCCTTCTCCAGAGTGCAAAAGATTATCARGGCAGACAAGGTTCCCACCATGCTCAAACTACCCGTTGTGCTTTCYTGTTGATGTTCGCGTCCCGGCAGGAGATCCCTATCGTAGCTAAAGATGCCACGTTCTTAATATCGCTTGCGACGGAGGAGTTCGTTAAGCGCTTATGCCAAGCTAGCCAAAGGGTAGCAGAAAGGGAAAAAAGGGCAACAGTACAGCAAAGGGATATTGGTACGTCGCGATTCACATCGCGCGACGTTGGGGCTAAATTCACAGTGTAGCGACTGTAGTTAGGAAGGCAGACGAGTTTTTATTTCTCGAAGGTGGGTGCTACTTTGGCCAACTAGCCTTCGAATTTCTCAATCAAGTCTTAGAATTGATACCCTGGACAGCATCTGACGCAGTGCCTAAGCGGAAAATAGGGAAACCTCGCGATGCCAAAGAGGGCATCAGTGCTGCTCCAACATTGTTGGATCAGTTTGTAATAACGGCAAAGAAGGACGGCGATAAATCAGACAACAGTAATGTAGTTGTGAATGATGATGGAACCATGTACGTTGCAGGAGATGAGTAGATGGTATCTGTCGGTCGAATCCAGGACCACGAATGTAACATACCACTGATACCATATGACAAACCAATGATGCAAATTCACTCGGAACTGAGAAAGATAAAACATATGATCTCAGGCTTCGCCGGGCGGGGGGGTCTGGCTGATGCAGAGTCCATGATTGATTGCCAGCAGGTTTGAACGGCGTCGCAGTACAATCGCTGAAAGTCTCCTCGTGTTCATCGCCAAGCCTACTGGTCCGACATACAAGGCCAATCCGCAGCACAGTTGTCAAACAGAAATAGTGTTACAATTGAGTGTTGTCGCCCTGAGGATCCGGGGCAGGGCCGAGTATGTTCTGGAACTGCTGTGGACATGAGGCCAAGTGAATAAGCCCCCCAGCCAATGAAGTTACCGAGCTGTGCGGCTAGAAGGTCGCCACTGGAAGTTGCAGTACAGAAACTGGCTTCTGTGCCTCCATCGCAGTATGAGAAGAAGCTACGACATTTGGTCTTGTAATGCAGGAACCCGAGAATGATCTTGACATCTGGATCAAGCGTCAGTTTCTCCACTTTCTGATATTCCTGGATGGATACTCGGGTTTGCCAGCATGAGGCCGTCGGGCCGAGAAAACCGGATTGATAATTCGAAGCAGCGGTCGTCCGTCGCCAATGAAAGTTGTGACCACCCTTCATCAACCCTCCTCCGTCCTTTCCTCGCTCAAATGTCGCCTGGGCTCAAGAGACACGGAAAACCTTGTCATTGCAAAACTCAACAAGCTAATTGTCTACTCTATCCAACCACATGATCTTCAGAGGGAGTGCTCGGTCGATATCTGGGGAAAGGTCCTCACCATTAAAGCCATTCCAATTCCGGTACGTGTTGTTGCTCGTCTCTAACACTTTGGTGGCTTACAATAAGCCCGATGCGTAGGAGGCGCTCCGATCCAACTTGGTGTTAATGATTGCCCATCCTGACCCGGAGCTCATCTTCTTCACGTACACCGACACAAAAGAAGCGAATGCGGAGCTGGTGGTTAAAAAGAAGCTATCTCTGTATGAACGTGCGCCGCGACAGGCGGAGTTCTTCAACGACGTGCTCGTGCATCCGTCTGGCCGACTTGCTGTAGTTAGCTGCTATACGGGCAAGCTGAAAATTATAAAAATCCATGCGGGAAATTACGAGAGTGATTTTGATGTATCGTGCGTCATTTATACAATTGTGCAAAGGGATGGATGATTGATAGCGTTTTCCACTCATAGCGTTCCTGAGCTCAACATATTCAGTATAGCTTTCCTCCCCACTTCAGCATCCGAATATGCTCTGGCCATCCTTCATCTCGGTAACAAACATCGGGTGCTACTGCATGCGCGCGACATTCTTTTGGATGGTTTCGAACTATCGGATTACCCTTCCGTTCTTCTACACCCAACACCGCTCGCAGAGACGTGTTTCCCATTTCCCACCGAGGTAGTACCGCGACTATTAACGGCTCCTCCTGCGGATTATGACGCGGACACGGACAGTGATGCATTTAGAGGGGGAGTCCTAGTTGTCGGAGGCAGAAAGTTGTTGTTATATGAACTTGCAGGGAGGGATGCTCAGGAAAAGCAAAAGGCAAAGCGGAGAAAGCTAGAAGCAAGAAAGTCGAGCTCAGATGTGAATGAGGTTGCGAAAGCGAGAGAAAAAGAGGCTGAAAGAGAAAGTAGGAGGCGTAAACCAAAAGCAAGTATCGAATGGCCATGGAGTGAAGTCTCAGCGTATGTTAATATTTATCCTGTGCGGACGTGATAATCTCACTCACTCCAGGTGTTCCTCCATTGATCAGGAACCACTGCGCTTCCTGATCGGGGATGTTTATGGGAGACTCTCGTTGTTGTCTCTAGAGAGTGTCAACGAAACAGGCCTTGTTCTTGTTCCTTTGGGAGAGGTGTGGATTTTTCCATCGGTGCTCACCCTTTCTGAATCTTCGTCCAGACGTCGCCAGCGACCACTTTGACCTATCTCACCTCACGGGTTTTATACGTCGGCTCTCATCTAGGCGACTCGCAAGTCATACAAATTTCACCTACGCCTGTATCCTCTTCCGAGACTCCCACACTTCCTATCCCCCCTGAAATAAAGACTGTTCATCCGAGCACCCTCATATCTTCAAAGGGAAAGGGCAAAGCAAGATGCGACAGCAACGATGAAACTGGCATGGATRTGGATAACGAGTTAGAAATGACTAGAAATGGTCATATTTTGGCGATCCAGGGCTCGTATCTGTCCGTGTTGAATACTCAAAAGAACATTGCTCCGATTATGGATGCCGTTCTGGTCGACATTGAGGGCACCGGTCAAGTTCGTCTTCCATCCGCATTCTTAATCACCACGATTAATAAAACGCATATAGCGGCAAATCATGACATGTTCCGGAGGCAGAAATACTGGCTCGTTAAATATAGTCAGACACGGCGCGGATTTTGAAGAGCTGGCGCACGTTCCAGGACTAACAAACAATATAAATGTCTGGGCAGTCAAAACAATGTTRCAAGATGCGTGAGTCGGCTTGTATGACCTGTTCAAAGTGACATCCTAACTTTCAAGACAGCGAGGACAGTCATATATTAGCATCCACCCTAGAAAACACAGCGCTATTCAGAATAAACGAAAAACATAGGAAGCTGAGTCTATCATACGTTGAAGAAGACGCATTAAGCGTAGATGCGCCAACGTTGGCGTTCACAAACGTCGCACGCCGCGTAAAAGTCGGTAACTCCCCTGCAACGTATGAGAACTCATCTCTGGTCGTGCAAGTCACGGCCCGCGRCGTTTTTCTACTGGACTTGGACCCCGCAGTAGGATTGCATGTTGAGGTGAATAGATGGATACCTGAAGGACAGGGTTTTTTTGGAGAGAAGCAGCGCGACATCGTAGCGGCGAGCGTCAATCCGAGCCAGGTCACCGTTGCACTGCACGGCGGAAAACTTGTAGTGCTAAGCATTGCAGAAAAAAATGAACTACGGCTCATGTCGTGAGTCTCAGGAAATCGTCATGAAGTTGCTCGTATTCTGACTTTTTGGGGGGGGCAGTCAGCTAGATGGTCTGCCTGAGATAGCTGCTGTATCCTGTACGCCGCTAGACGACTCTCGCTACTTCACCAACTTTTTGGCCGTATCCTATTGGGGCAAGAATGCAGTGGAAATCTTTACGCTAGCAAGGGGAGGTTTGGCTTCCGTTTGCAAGACACAACCACTACCTTCCCTCGTTCGATCATTGCTCTTGTATAACTTTGGATCAGACTCCAATCCGAAGAGCGAAGGCTATTGCCCATATCTGCTTGTTGGTCTTAGTGATGGCTCTCTAGGAACGTTCGCTTGGAAAGATAAAGATTTACAAGAGAAAAAGCTAGTGTCGCTCGGCCATGCTCCGATATCTCTCGCTCCGTGTATAGTTGACGGCAAGCGGACCGTGTTGGCAGTAGGAAACAGGGCAACGYTGGTATCCTTTGATAAGAAACGCCTTCAGTTCTCTCCCGTCTCATTGAAGGTCAACTGTGGCTCCTAGGCGTATGACCTCCATAACTAAAGTATGTTAACAGGACACAACGGCGGCGTCTCGCCTTAATATTCCATTTTCGAGATCTGCCCTCGTTTTGGCTACGCCAACTAGCATATCCATCGGAAGAGTGACCGATCTGGACAAGCTACACTTTCGAACGGTAAGGTTAGGATCTGTCTGGTGCAAACTTGCTGACGCGCGTGTTCATCCAAAGATACCGTTTGGTTTGGACAATCCACGTCGAATCGTCTACGAACCTTCTACGAGGACGTTTGGTGTTGCATGCACTGAGACTACACCATGCAGAATTGGGGAAGTGGAAGTGACGCGCAGCTCGTTCGTACTTCTTGATGATATCAACTTTTCGCGTAAGTTTTGGATCATCTCTCGACTCTTGTTATCAATACCTATATGCGTAAAGAGGTGTCCCGGTTCTGGTGCGACGAAGACGAAGAAATCACAAGCATCACCGTATTCAACTTCAAAGAGGAGGGCAAGAGCATACCTTTGTTTTGTGTTGGCACCTACCGCTACAACCCAGAAGAAGTTGAACCGAACAATGGACGAATTCTGATTTTCGCCGTCGTTGTTGCTGAATCAGCGCCCAAACAGACCGGTTATCAGCTATCCCTCCTCGCGTCTACCAATACCAAAGGGTGTGTTTATGCRTTAGTGACAGTTGGGGACTGCATAGTGGCAGCGGTGAACTCTTCGGTAAGCGGGTCCTCCGTGAACTCGGCCCAATTGTTGAGCATCGGCATCTTCAGCTGGAGCTATATCAGCTTGACACACCCGCCGACGATGCACCTACCAAGGCGTACAGGCTACATCACTTCACATCGTGGAATCATAACTACTTGGTGGTCCACCTAGCAACTTTCGACGACTATATCCTTGTCGGCGATCAGATTAGCTCGATATCGCTGGTCAAAGTCATCGACAAGCAACTGCGAAGCATAGCGAGAGATTATGGTCCCCTATGGCCTGTGGGTGTAGACGCTTCGAGTGAAAACGACATCATTGCTGCAAATGTGAGATTGATTGACTACCGTACGAGAGTCGAGATAATAACCTGCTGTACAGGACGCGCTTAACCTGTATACGTTYGCCCTCAGCCGCCAATCAACTCGTGCGATGTTGGAGCGGACCGGCAATTGGCACCTAGGCGACTTTGTTACAAAGTTTATACGAGGTATTGTCATAAAGTTTTTTGTACGAGCTCGAATCACTGTTTCCAGGATCCTTGTCGCAGGATGTAGAGGACAAGGCCTTGTTCGCCGCAAACGAGTTGTTCTTCACGTCGTCTGGGCGTATCGGCGTTTTGTTGGACATAACGGATTCGGACTCTCGGTTGCCAATGCAATTGTCAGCTCTGGAGCGAAATATGGCTTACGTCGTTGGGGGCATTGGTGGAACAACCCATACGAGGTGAAGCTTTTTGGACTTTTTGTTACGCAAAGCATACTAACGGATTCTAGATACCGGGCCCCGAAGAGCACACGGGGTCCGACAGACGCTGATACGGCAGCTACGGGCTTTCTTGATGGTGATTTTATAGAACAATTTTTGAGCCTCATGGGTTCCAAAGAGATAGTGAGCAAGATCATGACAGGAACAAGTGATCCTGAAAAGCTCAAGGTCAAAGTCGAGGATCTACAAACGGTGGTTGAGAGCCTACAAAGCATGCATTGATAATGATAAGACAAAAAATAATCACATAACAACTTGTACTATGTTACAAATATATATATTCGTCAGGACAACGGAAGAGACGGATTAATTTGACAGCTAGCGACGAGTCGCAACTTTGTATGGTCCGAAGAGCATGTAAATAGCAAAAAAAAGCAGTGCGAGACGGCAAAAGCGAAAATGAATAGCAACTCACCACCATGAAGTGATATGCCACTTCATGGATTCCCAAAATGAGAGCGAAATGACCTGGGCGCCTTCAGGTAACAGCTCGCCGTGATCCTGATCAAAATCAAGATCGGATGTGGGGGCGTAGTAAAAACCGGCAACAAGGACGATGTAGCTAAAACCAACGTCAGCGGCATGCAAGAATATTTTTGCTGTACTTGCCTCAGAATAAGTATGCTTCCGCGGTGATAGTTGCTCTTGGCTTCGATGTATGTGTAAGTCATCAGGAACATCGACAGGATAAGTGCAATAACGTCCCATCTCGGTAAGATTAGTCTAGAAAGAGGTAGTTGAACGTTAATGAATCAAATTCATAAATTATTTCTTACGTGAATGTCCTTGCCACTTCACCCATATGTTGTGGGTCATACCAGGCCGAGAAGGCAACCATAGCAGGTATTTGTAGAAGGCAAACTTGGAGCGCATACGCAGAGCCAATTTCCATACTGCAATGTCTCAATACCTGGCCCGAATCGCATCAATGACAACTTACCTAAGGGCGATATTCCCATTCAATGCAAAGGAGATTGCATTCATGAACTCAGTAGTATTTGGAACCAGAGCGAAGAGAGTAACGCCAAGGAACTTCTCGTCAATGCCCGAATCCCTCAAGATGAAGTCCACCACATGAATAAGCAACTCTGGAAAAGACTATGTATGAGCTATTTGATTCATAAACCCGGGAAACAGACGCACCGGCAATAGTCGCAAATAATGCCGTGCAAACAAGCAATACACTGGCACTCACAGTGCGACTCCATGCCGGAGCAGCATGTCCATGTGCCGCGAAGTGATCGCCACCATCAGGTACAGCACTCATACTTCTTTGTCTGGGATGGGCTTCTTGATGCCTGAGCGCACTAACTGTTGCTGCTGTAATAACGCGCTGTAATTCCTCCTGCGTCAGAGTAGAACCAAGTTGAATATTCTGTAGGCCTGTTTGTTTCACAGCTTGGTTGACACTGTCCATGATCGGAGATGTTGTGGATTGGCGTGGGGAGCGACGGAAGATTGTGGGTGAGGGAGGTCCGCCTCTCGTTGTCCCTGGTTGGGAACGTGAAGGGGAACGAGAACCATTTCCACCCTCCGCACATCCCACCACGCTTAGCTTGCGGTTTGAGGAAGTCCCGCGAAGTTGTTGAGAGGCGTTTGGCTTCTGATAGACAGCTGACCTGGCATGTGTAGGCAGTTCAGATTGATGCAGTAATTGCTGAGGGTTTTGCCATATCTGCGACGCATGGGTTCGTAAAGAGAACCATAAGCCGATCAGGTACGACTGACGTTGGACAGAATAAGTTAACAGCAGGTTCGCGATCAAGGAGACTTACGAAGACGAGAATTACGGCACAAAAATACATCAGATCCTTTACAGTCGATTGATAAAAAGGGTCCCCGACGGGATCAGGGTGCTTGTAATAGCAGTGTTCACAGATCCATGGAGAACTTTTACGCCTGCCAGGGCAATCTGTGCAAATCAGTTGGAACTAGCAGATCCAGTTATGAGCATATGGGACAGTGAAAAAATTGATATCATACTCACCTTGCCATACACCTGATAAAACAACGTTGGAGTCAAGGCACCAATAATGGCCATAATCAGCATCATGCTGGTTACTCCAGCGCTTTTTGCGTTGAACGTCTGTTCTTTGCGCCGCAGTGCCATGCTACACATACTCATGCCCGGCATTAAGAGAACACCGGCTAGTAAACTCCCAACGATCGAACCTTCCACCAGGTGTCCCTTGTTCCGCATTAGAGCGATGGCATATAAGATGATCTCAATAATAGAACCAAAAGTTGCATTAATGACAGCTCCCATCCCGATGGACGATTGCGCAGAGATGGACGCGACGGCCATACCAATRAAGTATGACAATGGGATGACGCTGAGCAAACTCAACACGAAAATGAGCATCTCCGATGCCAAGATAGATAACAAGAATGGGACGGGTTTCCCCGCGCGCTGCAAACCTTCAGCCAGTGGAAGAAGAACCATGCCATCGAAGATGACAAAGAACACCACAGGGAGGAGGTTTACAAAGATGATATTGACTCCACCAACGGTGTATTTGTAGTACTGCCAACCTGCTGCGCGATATGTGCAAAGGAGAACTGTGGACGCTGGGTGTAGCGGAGCGATTTGGCCTTCCGATAGACGAGGATGTTTGATAGAGAATTGAGGGCGGGGGAGAGGTTGGGGAGGTACACTTCCAGCTTCGGCTGTTCCCGCTGCAGGCTCGGCGTGGTCTGCAACAACTACTGCAGGTGGTGCAGCGCAGAATCGAATATGGTTCGCCTTTTGGAATAAATATTGAATCAAAGCCCAGTTTAGCTTGGCCATTGGCACTGTGAAGACCAGCGCCCAGCACAGGAGACAGACCAACAGCATCAGAGGCGCTATGATACACACAAGGGCCAGCCAGAAAGCTGCCTTGCCAATGAAATCGGCTGAAGGTAGCTGTTTTCCTACGATGGTAGGTGACAAATCCGAGGAAGGGAATGGCGCCGTGGCGCCATAAGACTTGACAGGTCGCAACAAGTTGGTGCGGTCGTCCCCAACAACAGCCACCACTTCTCCAGGCACCGCAGTCGATACCCAAGATACATTTTGCACATGCTGCGGAGCAGCATCGTTCCCAGAAACAGAGGATTCAGCGGGGGCTGGGCCTGGCGTAGTGGCACGGATGGTTCCTTCGGATGTTCCACTCCAGCGTCTAGTTTGCGTGGCGCCTTCTTCATCCTCGACTTTTGGTTCTACCCCTTCAATGTCGCCTTCTACGTATTTTCCGAACGGCCAGGCCAAATACCAGCCGAGACCAAAGACTAGAGAAGCATAGCGGTCACCTCCATAGGGTATGATGTATAGCAGTCCAGCAATAATGATGCACACGAGAGCCAACCACCACCCAAAGATGAGACCCCAGAAAATATTTCCAGGAAGCAGGTGGCGCTCCGCCTGTGAAGACGGCACCGAGTGCAGCTCTTCGTCAGCGTATCGAGTCACCGAACGCGATTTTTTGTACAGTGCAGGTTTCCAGATTGGCAGACCAAAAGGATGCTCCACGTTGATGAGCGATTGGCGGTCCTTGACAGTAATAGCTTCATCCTCTCCTTCATGTTCGTCTTCGTTTGCGTCTTCGTCGTCGTCGTCCTCCCCACCACTTCCTTCATCTTCATCTTCGTTCTCTTCAACGGCAGCGATTTTGCCTCGCCGCTTGTAACGAATTCTTCCTGTATCATCTGCATTATCCACGCTGCCTTCTTCACTGAGCGCGCTGTTGTCCTCGCGGTGACCACGGGTAGCCGCATGAGAACTTCCGATGCTGGTACTCCTAACATCCCGTCTGTTTGAGTGTGAAGATGCACTTCTAATGAGTATTGGAGGTGGCATCTGACGCGGTGCATTTGGGGACGAAGAGAAAGGTGAGATGGGTGATAGAGAAGACTCAGACACGCGGCCAGGATTTCTGTGAGTCGGAGTGGTGGATGACTGGCCACCCTCGTCGTCGGAGAAAGACGCCATGGGCGTTGTTAGCGGCGGCGAAGAAGCAGCGCTCGTCGTCGCTGGCAGAGGCAGGAAGCCAAATGGAGGTGAATAATGAATACGGCAAATGCCGGGTGTAGGATCTAATCTAATCAATGCTGTAAGATAAACACATCGTCACTTCCGAAGTAGCTTTTCGTGCAGTTGAGCACCCTTTAATCGTGCCCGCAGATACTCCAGTCGTGCATCGTAACGCATCATCACTTCCTCCCTTCTCCGCCGTATCTCCCCCATCTCATCACCATCTTCAACCATAACTGTATCCCGATCTTCGCCGCATTCTGGTACGACGCGCATCGGTAGTTGGCCAATACTTTTCGTCAGGCTAAGACTCGAGTTATTTGCCATTACATTCAGGCCGGAACTGCCAAACCCAGATAAATTCACGCTTGACGACGAATTCTGCCGATGCAGAAAGGCACTATGTCCCAGGGAAATGGGAGACCCAAGACTCTTTTTAGGCCTAACCCTTCTTGCCGAATATGCTGACCGAGCAATAGATGCAGATGTCCGTCCAGAAGCTCCCGACATGATGGACGAGCCATCATTATCAAAGTTCATTCGATTAGATTGTCCATCGGGCATAAGCAGCCAACTTGGGTCTGGACCGTCGGGTCCAATAACCGAATTTCGACCCGTAGCTTTCTGCAGCTTAGTAAGCATCGTCAACTCCAGGCCGTTGAATGCATCCATCATGCTCTTCGCTTCCGCTTCGACGGATAGGATTTCTTGCTTAACATCCTGAGACGTCTGCAATCGGTCGTCGTCATATAGACCACTATAATTCCCAAGCTTGTTGTCTAGGCCCGCGGCACGGAAGGAAGATGGTGGCGTATTAAACCGCCTGATGCTTCCCGCTGTCGACCGCGTTCCAGTTGGCGAAAACGATGTCACACTTTCCGAGTGTGCCCGATCAAAACCTATATTCGTCATGCGCGAGGTTATGGATATACTGTCTGTCGGAGCATGGGACGCTGATGTATTGACCGATGAGATACTGGATTTCCTAGCGAGTATGCGGGGCATACTTGATGTGTCCGAATTCTCTGACACAAAGCTAGATCTGTCGCTTGGATCCTTACTTGTCGAGGTAGACCGCCTTCCTGTAGCACGCCGAAAGAGGTTAGCCACACCTGATGTGAGCGAGCTTCTCGACGGTGATCGTGCGATCTCAACCTGGAAAGTACCGGAAAGCGGTCGGGATACAGCTATATGCGGAAATTCAGTATCCCGAACATTCGGTGATTGTGCCAAACTCACRCCGGCCATTTGATGAAGGTGATTCATTGGTCCGTGGTCTAGGTTTGGCGACAGGAACGACTGGGCTCTCTGTAGGTACCGTAGTTGTAGTTGAAAACCTTTCGAATAGGTTTTGTCTGAGAAGCCGATACTCGTCATCGCTAACATGGTTCATCAGCCTCATCAGAATAACAAAGTATAAGCCAATCCCAATACCTACTTGAGGAGGCCCTCCGAATTCGCCACGGCAAGCTCATTCAATTTCTGCGCCAAAGTTATCCTGTAACAAAGCTTACATCACYGCGCGAATCGAAGATGAGGATGAGATAACCTACGTTACTGAGTCCGCAGTTTTCTGTGGCGATGAAATCGAGAGTAACGGGGATTTAGCTGGGGTGCCACTAGCTTCTGCTTCTTTCTCTTTCTCCCTCTCTCGTAGCCGATTGGCGGTCGCAGGCGATTTCGGCGGGGGTGGAGGCATATCAGGTGAACCGGGATGCGGGCGTTTAGCGCTCCTAGGCGGTGGAGTGGCTGGTTCAACATCGCCAAGAATTCGCGGAGAAGCAGGACCCGCACTAGCCACACTTTGTTTAAGGTTCTTACTCCGTGCAAGCGGACTTGACAGAGTGGGTGAGTAGGGATGTGCATTCGGCCCCGATAAAGTTTGTGCCGTTGATACGTCGGTTGAAATATATGACATGGTGGGCGATTCGCGCCCTTTCCCCTTGTTCCTTCCGTACTAAGTGACAAGAAAAAGGTGGTCGCGTTGAACAATATGTCTCTGCTGGACGGTTAAATAAAATGAATTGCTCACCAGTCGCGAACGTATAACCCGTACAACCGCGTTTTCATTTCCGCCAGTACTTGTTGCAGGGYTTTCAGGATGTTCTTCCGATTTTCTGGGAGAGAAAAGTCCCATGCCTTCATAACGCGGTGGAGACTGCCAAAAAACAGGACTTCGCCGCTTGTGCTTGACTAGATCACTGTTGCTGGAACAAGGCAGGTGGGGAGAGATAAACGAGGGAATGATGGGCAAAGACAGAGGCAAGAAAATGGAGAGTTGAGCACACGGGCGTGAGTACTTGCCAAGTATTAACAAAGGCTTAAATTTAGATTTAATAGCATACAGTGACGATTATTAAAAWCGTAAAGCTACTCGGCTCCGCACAATGTGTGGGCCTTTTATATCTCTCGTTTGTTCCTATAAAAAACGCCCATCTCCTTCATTGCCTGACCAAAGGTTTCTGTGACCATTACTCTATTACCAACCCACTTTGGCAATTTCGCTCGAATGGTTCCCGACGCATAACGCTGATCCAGAAAAATCAGTGATGCCCAATCGCCCTTGTGCCTAATTGGACGGCCTGCGAATCTTCAGACGCCTAAACTCACAAATAAAGCAGAAATACAGACCTATGCACTGATTGACTGCGTTCATGCACATATTCTCATACAATTCCGCGGCTGCATCCCTCGTTGTCTTGCTGGCACCTAAGAGTGCTTGCCGTTTCTCCCCTTGTCGCTTGACATATTTCAGTCGTTCTTGGAGTTCCGAGGACCCAAGGTTAGCAAATGGTAATCCAACTATGATGACGGCTCGGGCAAGATCATCCGCAAAATTGAGACCCTCGGATAATTTRGCTCCAACCACGGCGAGCAGCAATGACCCCGTCTTCTTTCCTGCGCATCCCGACTATTGTCGACGGCATCTCAGTATTGAAGAATATCCATTAGGCAGTACTCACCGAGAACCTATGTACTGCTGAAGCATACTCTGTCATCACATTCTCCACGTTTTTGCTGTCTTCTGGTTCAAAGTAAACCTGAWATTTTCACAGTAAAGCAACACGCCAGTCAAGGGAAGGCTTTCACACACCTCCTTTCTCTCTCTCAACTTTTCCATTTTACCATTCTTCAGCCATGCCGTCTTTACAGCTCTCAGAAAATTATATGATGGGAAGAAGACTATAACGCCAGCTGGTATAACACATGTAAAATTAATCAAAATTTGACCAAGGTCGTCAATCTATCAAGCAAGCTCTTCGTTAGACGTGGCTCGTGGATGAAGCCTAATCACGTACAACACTGTTAATTCCCTGTCTTCCAGCTTTATAATCCAGGGCCTCGCCCCGGGGGCTTTTAGTCACAACTAGGGCACGCAAGCTAGTGTCAGGTATGACATGACCACACGAGAAACTCGTAACTCTATCAGGGGATAGAGTCGGAAATAACTGGTCAATCACATCGGAGATCTTGCAGATCGTGAGGTTTAATTTCTTTCGGACATCAAAAACGTACTGGGGACATTGTACCTCCAGCCAGAATGACGGACCTTGCGGCTTCAACGACTTCCATAAAGTGAGGTGATGGGTTAAGCWGCTGATACTTTAACTCAACGTCGAACTTCTCGGTAGTGCGAATTAAGGAAATGGAAATACGGCCATCTATGCAAACGAAATGAGTGCCAGATCTCGAGACGACTGATAACCGACCTTCACTGGCACCCGTTAGGGAAAGCATAAATCCTTCCACTATACTCAACGGAGGTATGGCACCCTTTCTCCGGGCATTTTGCGAATCTAGCACCGCGCCAATTCTATTTTATGACCTAATAGGAACGCCATCGACGAACCTGTCTTTTCCGCTTGCTTCTCAGCATATCCTGATATCTTTCTTGCGACCTGAGTATAGATTATTAACCTGATCTTCTGGTAATTCATCTGGTCAACCACCTTACTCGTCTTCAAATACTGTTCTATCTCCAGCAAATTGATACCACCGGCTTTTCTTCCCAAACGTTCCATAAATTCGGATATTGTCATAACCTCCGTTGAATCAATCTTACGCTGCCCTGAATTGTTGTCATTGCCACCAGACTTGACCGTCTTGGACTCCTTCCACTCCAAGACATATTGCTTCAGAGCGTCCAAGAAAACAAGCAAACGCTTTAAATGCACCAAGTGTATACCCGACAGACGCGTTCGAAATCGCGAAATATACGTGGCCAATTGCTGTAGCGCGACTGCAAGTGTTCCATAGGGCAGGCGAACGGTAGACAGTGAGAGAAGAGCTGATATTAGATCTGATTTCATGATTAGAACTYAAGTTTGGGGACTGGCGCTAGCATATCCTTACTGTGTGCTTCGTCGACGATAACTATATGATCGGTCAGATCAATTCCGAGAGCTTCGCGTGCGTTCCGCTGGAGCAGCAAATTATACGGTAATGTCACTAGCTTTCAATAAATGGCTCAGTTCTAAATGATTGAGTTGATGAATGATGGTACCTCTGCTTGAGGAATGGCTCGTCGTGAACCAAAATATGGACAGATACTTGATAAGCGGCCCGCCTCCGCCAAGTCTTCGATATCCTTTGGCGTTGCCTGGATAGATTATAAGATGATATGGTTTTTGCCCCAAGATGCATACATACCAAGATCTGATCGCGAAAATCAAGCATTCTCTCCTCGTCGCCTATCGGGGGTAGATACGGACACCTCTTCTCATCCGATTCTACTCAAACATTGAGAAATTGAGTCAATGGCAATAGAAAGAACTTGCCATTAAGCATTTCTCGACAGCTTTCATCCAAATCACGACTAACAGCACGAAGCTCGTCATTGATGCAAAGTTGCTTCCGGGAACCCAACGAAACGGTCCTCGAACATGGGGCTTCTAATTCATTTTCATCGCCTCTTTCCAAAGGCCTCTTCCGCGAAGTGTCCCTTGGCGTAGTCGGATCGTCGCCCACCGGGTGCATGTTACGCACAGGGAGCTTGAGCTTCTGCAATTCAGGTAGAACTTGCGATAATTGGGAATGAGTTCGTGACGCATAATATATCTTTGTACACGTTGGCTCCTGTTCTTCTATTGACCCGCGCCCAGATGCTTTGTCCAATCTAAATTATAAGCGGTCTTTTYTAATAATGTACATTCGCACAATACTGACTTTATCATTAGTGCACGAAGTGCAGAAGATGTATATATTTCTCCTTCTTTCTGGTTTGAGCCATCGTTGGACTCGGGAAGAAAATCGTCGTCGTCCAGATCCTGGGAGGTGGCAGGGGCGTTTTGCACCCGCTTCTAACGCATGAGAACTGAGTCAATGACAAACAACCCTGTCAGAAAGCCTCACTATTCTCTTGGTGGCTCTCGCCTGTGCCATCTTTTTCATTCTTACTTCCCGAGCTCGAGCTTCTGCCAACTTCTGCTCATATTCCTGTTCGTTGAGTTCTATCTCGCGCCTTGCCCGCTCTCTTGATTGCTCTATGACCCAATCCTTCGCTTTCTACTTCCTCAAYAAGAAATCCCCGAGTTTACTGAGTTACCCACCATCATCTCCCTCTCCAAAGATCTCTTTTAGCTTTCCCTTCTTTGCCCTGTTCTTGTCATCTAAAAGCCAAGTCATACTCGCACATAATAAGCTCAAAGTTTTCCCCTGCCAAAGACTCAGTCATTCGCCAATGGAGCGTCCAAAGTGATTACCGTTCCGGTGGGACTTTCGACAACTGATACTTTTCTTTGCTCGATTGCGGCATAAAGATGGCGCATGAGATCGACCTGTATTGAATAAGGGGGATCATAGGGAAAAGCTGGGAAAAGATCAGGAGCCGGCAGGTCAAGGGACATGGCTGGCGACGCGCCTTGTCACAAACGCGATGTCACGAATTCACGCGTAGCTCATCATGAAGCAATACAGGGCAATACCCCCCCTGCCAAGCCTTAACCATGTGCGTGTCGCCACTGTCAGATGGAATACCGCGTGCCCTCTAGATCCGGTGCGCGGTGTATTCCAAATAGAGTTCTCTTAGTTCTCTCCCCCAAATACCACAGGATGACTCCGTAGATCAACATCGTACTCCGGATCCATGGTTTTGCTCAACTCGATCTCAATTCGTGCGACAACCCATCAACGCGTCATCCTTACATCCGCCGTACTTATTCCAAAATAAAAGCGCGCAATCGATCGTGCGAAACATATCAGCCTCGGATCGTCCCGCGAGACTCGTCTAACGCTCCCAAACTTACCTGGCGTGTGCAGTGCGATCAGTTCGGCATATCGAACATATCAGTCAGCTGGGCCGCCCGGCGGTTGCGTGCTCCAGTGCGTGGAAGAGGTSCATGACGGTGCCCACAAATGGGGCAAGCGCGACGTCGAACCCGTCACTATGGTCATCTCCTACTAATCGTAGCAACCCGATCTCAGGTGCAAGCAGCTAGCTGCCCGGGCCCGGTTGTCGCCAGCGGTAACTCAAGCGTACGTTCATACTAATTCGCCGGAGCCTTGGTCTGGGTCGAGACGACCACCCAGCAGGTCCTTTCGTCGGCAGCCAGACCCATAGCAGCCCTCCGGACCCATATCTTCATCTTCCATGCTTCATCGTGACCTCCGCAACCAACACCCTCGTTTTTGTACCCTCATCACACGCTTCAGATCGCACATCCCTTGAAATCGAGCTTAAGCGTGTCTGTTATCTCAATGGAGATGYTCCTACCTTTATGGGGCTGAAGAAGTACATGCGGTGGTGGGACCAACTTTCCCTTCCTGGCAGGAATGTAGACATCGAGATTGTCATTTGAAAGTGTTGTGGATTATCATGGAGTCGCTACAAGCACTGTGGGAGGCATAATTGAACCATGGAGCTGCGATACCGCCTATAGCTGAACCAGTGCGGCGCCGAGCCCCAACCATCCATATTAAGGTTGTGAAATGTCATTCAGACTTTTGGCAGCCAATTGGAACAGAATATCATAGCATGACCGCCGGATAAAGCGGAACTGATGATATTGGTGATGCACCTAATGGAGGAAGAAGACGTGGAATCGATGATAATTGATAGGATGACAGTAGTAACCGTAAGAAACAATAACATGCGAAAATAAAAGGGAAAAATTTGATACAACCCTCGAAGGTGCTAACGCCAGTAGCCATATCCCTTCGGCGCACTGTATGTAGAGGGTATCGAGTCAGACGTCACGGATATTCGAACGGTCCACAGGTTGTCCTCCCAGATATGTTTCCACCGATTTTGGCATAGCCTTGTCATCCCTTCAGCGAAGATTACGGCCACTGAGGCGTTCTCTAAAAAGTCCATGAATAGTCCGTTTTGCGCAACCCCACAAGCAATGAATCCCAAGCGCCCGACCTTCCTTCCGTGGATACTGATATGACATTACAAACTCCTCGGTGCTTCCGCACCCGAACCCCACAACAGGTTCRAGATTGTTTACGCAATGATGGCAGCTTTATGATTCGTCACCATTCTGGGATAGCCAATCATCGAGCCACTGCCTGGCTGCTGCGTATTCCGTCTTGACCTGTTTTAGCCGGTCCCTGGTTTTAGCGAGCGCCTCCTTCTCAGAGAGATCTTTGTGCAGCTCCTCGTCTCGGCACACGCCATAATGCTGGATCTGCTCGCAGGACTCTTTTACTTTCGACACGCCGATCGCAGCAGACGAGCCTTTGAGAAAATGGCCTAGCGAATGCAGCGTCTTGAGGTCCTCGGCATCTCTARACGACGCAGTCAGATAACGAGCAGGAGAGATAAGATAAACGCACAGGGCCTCGTCCATCTCCTTGAACGTCTTTGTGGCCTGTTCGAAAAAGGCCTCGATCATCTCGGAAAGAAATGCGCCGTCTTCGTCGAGATCGAGTATCTGGTCGAATGTCTCCTTGTCAATGACGTCGTCATTCTGTGGGGTGGCTGAGACTGGGATCGGTCAGAGATGAGTCGTGCACTGACCTTGTCTGTCTTGTGCTCGTCTGGAGAGGTAGTAAGGTCGTGCTTGTCAAGGGGGACGGCGGGTGACTTCGGGGATGGGGTGCTTGGGGCGGAAGGGCGGGGGGGTTCTGGGGGAGGGGCTCTGGGAGGGTCGGGAGGATGGTGAAAGGCGGGTGCGTCTTTGTCGGGGACTACGATGGCACAGCGGGCCTGCGGAATGCTGGCGGCGGACATGGTCGTTGAAGACATGGTGATGAAGCTGGTTGATTATCAAAAGACACGGGATGTGCTACGGTCCGTCTTCCAAATTGGGCACTCGGCCCATCCCGACTGACGTCATCCCACATGACTACTTAGATTATCGCCGCCTCCCGCAGCCCGCGTATCGCCTCCGCCGTGTAGCCCAGCGCGTGTAGTACCTGTCCCATATTCAAGTTATTACCACCGCTAAGTCTCTCGTCACACGCACCTCGTCCGTGTGTTCAGACAGCCACGGTGGTCCACGCCGCACCGCCATGCGCTCTCCATTGTATCGCACAGGGGGGGCGACCATTTTGATCTTCCCTGCCCGTCCGTGCTACTCTCGTTAACGGCACACGACATGTGTGGATCCATAACGTCCTCTTACCTCAACCTCAACCGTGACTTGACGTGCGATCGCCTAACGAGGTTAAGTTTATTAGTTTCTGCCGGTGATCATTGATGAGGGTACCTGAGGGTGTTCAAATGTTTGCTCTATGTTGTTGATCGGGCCGTATGGCACTCTGCATATCTATCAGATCAGGAAGGCACAGCAGCTCAATATACTCACCCGTGCCCTCTAAATCGATCTAGCCAGTACCCCCTCTCGTGCTGCAAGAGCCGCTGAGTTATTTTCCGCACCAGCTCCGTGCGGTTTTGCACGCGGGCATCATTGCTTGAAAATTTGGGGTTCGTCGCAAGCTCGGGCAGCTCTAGCACCCTCTCCGCCAGGATCCTGAACTAGCACGAAGTTTGGTCGGTTCCCCATGATCACGGCAACACCCCTTTACCTGTTTGTTATTCCCTGCACCGATCATCAAATATCCATCTTTACACGGGAATGCTTGATACGGAACAATGGAAGGATGGGCCGTTCCATGCCTTCCGGCTTCTGCCCCTGCGATCAGATAGTTGGACGCAATGTTCGCAAGGCCCGCTATCTGCGACTTCGTTACAGACTCATCCAACAGAAATAGGCCGTCCCCCAACAAACCTGCGTCTCAAAAAGATTGCAGTCAATCCAGACACCTCTACCCGTTTGTTGCCGCGATATGATCGCTGCCATAATAGCCCCATGAGCATATAGCCCAGTTGAGATGTCCGTAACAGCAACTCCCACTTTCGATGGTGGACGATCCGGTTCTCCCGTACTATCAAGCTGTTAACGCAAAACTCGCCAGGGTATGGTCCAGACGCTAACATATGCATAAGCCCTGCCTCGCCTTCGATAATCACATCGTATCCTGCGGCCTCTCTATAGGGCCCCGTCTGTCCATACCCTATGCAAACCGTGTGAGAAGAGTGCTACCAAATCTTTCCTAAATATGTAGCCGGGATTACCAGTAATAGAAGCATAGATAAGTCTGGGGTTGATCTTCTTGCAGTCCTCGTACCCGAGGCCCATCGAAGCGAGCTTCCCCGGGATAAAATTCTCCACCAAGACGTCAGAACGTTCGACAAGCTTTTGGATAATCTCCAATCCTTCGGGTGCCTTAAAGTTCACCGTGATGGACCGCTTATTTCGATTCACAGCGAGAAAGTATGCAGACTCGGGCGGAAGTCGCGCAGTGTCGGCTGGCGCCGTGGCCACGGTGGGTGCTGCAGGTGGGTACCATGAGCCTATAGATATTAGAAAAGCGGTAGACGTTGCTTAACGTAAGTACACCGTGTTTTCCACGGACAGGGACGGCCACTACTTACGGGTATCGTCTCCCTTTGTCACCTCCTCAACCTTGATTACGTCCGCTCCCAAATCAGCAAGCAGCATGGTTGCCGTGGGTCCTGCCAATACACGCGTCAAATCCAGTATTTTAATACCCTTCAGAGGAGGTGGAATTCCGTTGTCCTCATGGCCGCTTGAGCTAGTAGTCTCATGCCGGCGTTGACCTGAGCGAAATGGCGTGACAGAATAACTCCCAGGTGATAATTTGGCTGTTGGTACTAAACGTAGAATCCTTATGACCATGGTGGAGGAATGTGAGAAGATACTTCCCTAGCTCGCCGAGGGCCGAGGCGAGCCGGCAAATTAGAAGCCAGCTGGTACCAAAATTAGATTGATCTGTTTGACAGACAAGCCATTTCCCCTATGTCATTCGGAACCAAGCTTCGATATATAGCATAGTGCTAGATGGTTCTAGAGGCGAGGCACGGTGTTTCAGACTGGCATTTACGGATCATCGATCAGACGTTGACGCAACAAGGCGAAGGTCGGATATGAAATAGCACGAATACCGGCAAGTGCCCGAGTGTGCCCACGTCCATGGTAACGTCAAGCATGGCTGTTTATATATGACACAGACTTACGGCGAACTTGCACTTGCCATTAACGATTGACCATTCGCCCGATGACAACGGCTTGCCAGTCGCACGACTGACAGAAGGAATCCCTGACTTTGTCGATCAGAAAGTAACGCAAAAATGTCAATCGAGTACGAGTTCAATGAACACATTATGAAAGCTATGAGACGGGACGATATTACTCATAAAAATACTACTAGAAACTTCGTCAGCCTCAATGACTGAATGGTGGGGAGAGATCAAGATACCATATTACCACCGGAAACAAGGGATTATCCAGCGTTAACGCGAGGACGATGAAAGAGAGGACCGTCCACTGGTGCTTGCACTATAGGTAGAGGTTCTGACGCTCTGTGATGATGTCAGTTTATCTAAAGTAGGTATAGGCGTCAAGCACTTACAGGTGAGTCAGATGCACTTTCCAGATCATCAAGCACCGTTCCACGACTGAAAGGAGTATGCAAGGCGGGTAATGCTTTAAGTGGAATAGTCATCGGCATTTTTGGCATCTCTGACTCGACCAACGGCGTATTAAAAAGGAGATAGACGGTATTCGTGAAAGAATCCCAGAAGGACGTTGGTGGCCGTGATGCTTGCATTCCAAGTAGGGTAAAGTCTATGCACCCAAGATATAAGACAGTCGTGGTGGAACAAGGGTAGGAAGTAGGAAATGAAATGTGTCCGCCACATATGTCAACGTCATTTCCGATCGTCGCCCGATTTCATTATGGGGGGCAATACAAATAGGATGTAGTACAGTGCGCGGAAAGATGGCTACGAGCCATCGTTGCCCGATGCGCCGAGCTTTGAGTCTTTTYGTCGCCCGTTGCGAGCTGCTCAAGGTCTGCAGCTTTGAAATAGTGTAGAGCAACTATAGGGGACCCGTTAATGCTACCATGTCTGCCAGTACCACCGTCTGGCTTAACTGTCTCATAGAAGGCGAAGATATCGTCTTTCCAGTTACTGCGGTGTGCGATGATGATGTTAGCAATTTGAAGCAATCCATACAACGCACGCTAGCACTGGAAAGTTTAAAGGATGGTGGTCTTCACACTCTAGAATGGTGGAAGGTGAGCGCCATCGAAGAGCCGCTATGTGAAATGACAT